>JAJIBD010008764.1:0-37991 GCA_021461705.1 Cryptotis parvus
TCTCCCTGCTTTGGGTATCAGGGTGATGTGTGCCTCGTAGAAGCTGTTTGGGAGTGTTTCTGTTTCTTCTATTTCCTGGAAGAGCTTGAAAAGGACTGGCAGTAGGTCCTCCTTAAAGGTTTGGTAGAGTTCACTAGGGAATCCGTCTGGACCTGGGCTTTTGTGTTTGGGCAGACTTTTAATTACTGTTTCTATTTCCTCGATGGTGATGGGCTTATTCAGGTATTGGAGGTCTTCTTGTTTCAGCCGTGGGAGGTTATAGGACTTCAGGAATTGATCCATTTCTTCTAGATTCTCATGTTTCACGGCATACAGGCTCTCAAAGTAATCTCTGATGATCTTTTGATTTCTGTGGTTTCTGTTGTGATGTCACCCTTTTTATTTCTGATTCTGTTTATTTGGGTTTTCTCTTTCCCTGTCCTTACAAGTCTTGCCAATGGTTTGTCAATCTTGTTTATTTTTTTCAAAAAAAAACAGCTCTTGGTTTCATTAATCTTTTGGATTGTCTTTTTTTGGTTTCCAACTCATTGATTTCCTCTCTAAGTTTTATTATTTCCTTTTTTTCTGCCTGGGTTGGGCTCCCTTTGTTGGTCTTTTTTCTAATGTCTTCAGCTGTGTAGTCAGGTTATTTATGTGGGCCCTTTCTTGTTTCCTGATGAATGTTTGCAGAGCTATAAACTTCCCTCTTAACACGGCTTTTTGCCGTGTCCCACAAGTTCTTATAATTGGTGTCTTCATTTTCATTTGTTTCCAGAAATCTTTGGATTTCCTGTTTGATTTCTTCTATGACCCATTTGTTGTTCAGCAGTGAGCTGTTCAGTTTCCAGGTGTTTGGTTTGACTCCCCTGTTTCTGTGTACGGTTAACTTCCATTTTCAGTGCATCATGGTCTGAAAAGATAGCTGACACAATTTCTATCTTTTTTAATTTTATTGAGGTATGCTTTGTGGCTCAGCATGTGGTCTATCTTGGAGAATGTTCCATGTGCACTAGAGAAAAATGTGTATTCAGCTTTTTTGGCATGAAAAGCCCTGTATATATCCACTAGCTCTCTTTCTTCCATTTCTTCCTTCAGGTCCAATATTTCCTTGGTGAGTTTCAGTCTTGTTGATCTATCCATCGTTGATAGAGCAGTGTTGAAGTCTCCAACTATTATTGTGCAACTGTTAATGTCTTCTTTGAGGTCTCTTAGCAGTTGTTTTATGTATTTTGCTGACCCCTCGTTGGGTGCATATATGTTTAGTAGTGTAATTTCTTCCTGGTGTACATACCCCTTAATTAATAAGAAGTGGCCTTCGTTGTCCCTTCTAACCTTTTTCAGCCTGAAGTCTATATTATCTGATACTAATATGGCCACACCAGCCTTTTTGGAGGAGTTGTTTGCATGGAGAATGGTCTTCCAACCTTTGACTCTGAGTCTGTGTTTGTTCTGCTTATTCAGATGTGTTTCTTGTAGACAGCAGAATGTTGGGTTCAATTTTTTTAATCCATTTTGTCACTCTGTGTCTCTTAATTGGTGCATTTAGACCATTGACATTGAGAGAGATTATTGTCATTGGATTTTGTGCCATCTTTCTTTTTGTGTTTGTTGTGCTTATGGGTTTGGTCGCATTAGAGTAGGCCCTTCAGTCCTTCTTTTTAAAGTTGGTTTTGAGTCCATGAAGTTCCTGGAGCTGTTGCTTATCCATGAAGTTGTGTATCTTTCCTTCATATCTGAATGTGAGCCTGGCCGGATAAAGAATTCTTGGTGAAGCCTGCAGTTCATTGAGCCTTTTCGCAATATCCCACCATTGTTTTCGGCTCGGAGTGTTTCATCAGAGAAGTCTGCTGTAAATCTTAGAGATGTTCCTTTTGTATGTGATTTCCTTCTTTGATCTTGCTGCTTTCAGTATTCTATCTCTATCTATAGTTTTTGTCATTTTTATTAAGATGTGTCTTGGAGTATTCTTGTTGGGGTTTCTTTTTTAGCTGGTATCCTACGGGCCTCTTGGATCTTGAGGCAAGCATTCTTTAGTTTCGGGAACTTTTCAGCAATGATGGCTTTGACAGTTTCTTCTTCATCAGGGTTTTCTTCTTGCCCTTCTGGGACCCCAATGATCCGTATGTTGTTTCTTCTGGCTTCATCCCGATTATCTCTTGTTGTCTGTTTGGTAATTGTGAGCCTTTTTTCTATCTTCTGGTGTTGTGTAGAGAATCTTTGGAACTCGTCTTCGAGATCACTAATTCTTTCTTCAGTAGCTATTATTCTGCTATGATGACCTTCCACTGTGTTTTTTATTTCATTTACCTCATTTTTAATATCTGTCATTTCCCTTTGCATTTTCCTCACTTCTTCTATCATGTCCTCTTGTATTTTATTGATTTTGCATTCCATTGCTTCTTTGAATTCCTTTTGAATCCTTAACAGTTCTTTCCGAAATTCTTTTCAGATAGGTTATGCAACTCATTGGTATTGCTAGACTCATCTGCACCAGTGACTTCACTCACAGAGCTTGATGGAATTTTTGCGTTGCTTTACCATTATGACTATTGTAGGTTGTAACTGTGAGTTCTTGGGTGACTAGATAGTGCAGTTAGTAGGTGTCTGGCCTGTTTGCAGAGTTTGGGTAGGTGGCAAGGATATAGGAACCAAGGTTCACTGGTACCTCATGCAAGGTAGTTAGTGAGAGGGTCCCGCGGGACACGCTAGCGCCCGCGCGGTTTTGAGTTTTGGGATGTTCCCAGCAGCTCAGGGCGCTAGGGTCGGTCCGGGCTGGAACCAAGGCACTTTGCCTTGGTTCCCGTTGATGGAGTTTCCGCTCTTCCCTGGGGCAGCTTCTGGTCCACGGAGACGCAAGAATCACACACACACACACACCTGTGGGGAGTGGAGGTGGTTCCCGGAAACTCAGGGCGCTAGGGTCGGTCCCGGCTGGAACCAAGGCACTTTGCCTTGGTTCCCGTTGATGGAGTTTCCACTCTTCCCTGGGGCAGCTTGGGGTCCGCAGAGACACAAGAATCACACACACACACCTGTGGGGGAGTGGAGGCGGTTCCCGGAAGCTCAGGGAGCTAGGGTCGGCCCGGCTGGAACCAAGGCACTTTGCCTTGGTTCCCATTGATGGAGTTTCCGCTCTTCCCTGGGGCAGCTTGGGGTCCGCTGGAGACGCAAGAATCACACACACCCTGATTCCCACATGTTTGTGATAATTTCCACCTTTGACAAGACCTCCTGATATATGTTTCACTTGATCTTGGATATTGGTATCTTAATATGTACATATATATTTATGTTATGCAGATAAATGCAGTCATTCTGTGTCCGTCTCTCTCCTTCTGGCTAATTTAGCTCAACATAATCTTCTCTATGTCCATCCATTTATAGGCGAATTTTATAACTTCATTTTTCCTAATAGCTGCATAGTATTCCATTGTGTAGATGTACCAAAGTTTCTTTATCCAGTCATCGATTTTCGGGCACTCTGGTTGCTTCCAGATTCTGGCTATTGTGAATAATGCTGCTATGAACATAAAAGTAGGCATGGTGTTTCCGCTGCGTATTTTTGGTTTCCCAGAGTAGATTCCCAGGAGTGGTATGGCTGGGTCAAATGGGAGTTCAATTTCTAGTCTTTGGAGGAATGTCCATATTGTTTTCCAGAAAGGCTGTACCAGCCGGCATTCCCACCAACAATGGATGAGTGTCCCTTTTCCCCACATCCACGCCAAAGATTCGCTACACAATACCAGAAGGTAGAAAAAAAGGCTCACAATTACCGAACAGACAACAAGAGATAATCGGGATGAAGCCAGAAGAAACAACATACACATCATTGGGGTCCCCAGAAGGCCAAGAAGAAAACCCTAATGAAGAAGAAACTGTCAAAGCCATAATTGCTGAGAAGTTCCCGGAACTAAAGAACGCTTGCCTCAAGATCCAGGAGGCCCGTAGGATACCAGCTAAAAGAAACCCCAACAAGAATATTCCAAGACACATCTTAATAAAAATGACAAAAACTATAGATAGAGATAGAATACTGAAAGCAGCAAGATCAAAGAAGGAAATCACAAACAAAGGAATATCTCTAAGATTTACAGCAGACTTCTCTGATGAAACACTCCAAACCCAAAAACAATGGTGGGATATTGTGAAAAGGCTCAATGAACTGCAGGCCTCACCAAGAATTCTTTACCCGGCCAGACTCACATTCAGATATGAAGGAAAGATACACAACTTCATGGATAAGCAACAGCTCAGGAACTTCATGGACTCAAAACCAACCTTAAAAGAAGGACTGAAGGGTCTACTGTAATACGACCAAACCCATAAGCACAACAAGCACAAACAGAAAGATGGCACAAAATCCGATGACAATAATCTCTCTCAATGTCAATGGTCTAAATGCACCAATTAAGAGACACAGAGTAACAAAATGGATTAAAAAATTGAACCCAACATTCTGCTGTCTACAAGAAACGCATTTGAATAATCAGAACAAACACAGACTCAAAGTCAAATGTTGGAAGACCATTCTCCAAGCAAACAACTCCTCCAAAAAGGCTGGTGTGGCCATATTAGTATCAAAAGAGTATTTTGATTAAATTTTATATTCTCTATTCTACATAGCCCAGAAAACAATAAAAGCACTTTTGTTTCTCAATAAAATCAGGATCAGTTATAGTCTATTTTTTATCTACATGCACAATTATATTTCTGGTTATTTCTATAACCAGAAAATTCTAAAGATGACTCAAGAAGAGATTGCTATTAAGGCCAGAAGCTAGTACATATAAAGCTTTAGGACATGAGTCCTAATCTAACCCTAATGGTTAGGGCATATATTGGAATTAGTCTTTATCCAAAAGGTAAGGCCATATACTTGAACTAGATTTCATCCACACCACCTCATGGCTCCCAAAACATTTTGGGTATATCTGTGGAGGCCCTGTGTAAGACCCTGTTCACAAGGTCTGAGCAACACCACATCCTCAGACACTCATATTGATTAAGTATCACGAGGAGTGACTCCAGTCAGTTTGGAAGTCCCTTCTTCCCCCAACCCTATAGGGCACACAAAAACACAACATTTGAGTGTGAAGGAAGGAGTAGTAGAAATTGTTGTCTCCAGAGAGAGAAAGAGAGAGAGAGAGAGAGAGAGAGAGAGAGAGAGAGGAGATAAAGAACCTGCCATAGAGGCAGGCTGGGGGAGGGAATTGGGGACATGGTGGTGGGAATGGGCACTGGTGGAGGGACGGGTGCTATAACATTGTATGAATGAAACCCAAACATGAACTTCTTTGTAATTGTATATCTCACGGTGGTATAATAAAATATAAAAAAAATTTTTAAAAAAGAAATTGTTACCTTCCTTCTGACTTGTATTTGGTGCCTTTTTTATTTCACTAGAATCTCAGCACATTTTGCAGATTCATAAGTAAGGGACCTAGAACACTATTGTGCTAACAGTTCTTCCAGGTAATTTTGATTTCTTATCTCATTTTGAGAAACAGTGATGCCCAAACTAGTCAGATTATACACCCCTGGCCTAACAAGGTAAAGCTTGTTTTACAAAGCTCAATAACTTCATTTCATCTTTTTTAATGCTTATTAAATAATGCAGACACAAAATGATGGTAAAACATTTTAAACTTCAAATATTGAATTCTGAAACTGATCACTTGATCACTTGATCACTTGACATCCCGTTATTCATCGATTTGCTCAATTGGGCACCAGTAACATTTCCATTTGACCCTATCACATGCCAGTGTAGCCCAATGGCATCTGGTTGCTTCAGGAATACAAAGAGCTTCAAACTTTTCATTCAGTGTCTTGACGAAGAAGTCTGACCATCTTGTAGGTGGGCGGCCATGTGATCTTTTGATAGCCCATGGGATCCAGTCGGCAACGGCTCTAGTCTAGTCCAGCGGTTGTCTCCAAATCACATTACATATCCAGCGCATCTGATTTTCCATGTGTTGGCAAATGAGACAGTGTCCCTGACTCTGGAACAGCGACAGAGGTCGGAGCTCCAGATGCCTTCTTTCACTTGAGTGAGGCGTGATATTCCAAGCATAGATCTTTCTATTCTTCTTTGGGAGACCTGAATAGCATTCTCATCCTGCTTTCATAGGGCCCAGGTCTCTGAGGTGTATATTAACGCAGGGAGAATGGTGGAGTTGAAGAGATGTGCCCGGAGCCAGAGGTTCTTTGTCTTTTTTTAGCTATTTCTTCAATGCTTTTGAAGGCATTCCATGCTGCTCTGAAACTGATGCATTGTAAAATGCTTTTAGGGATTTAATTTCCGCTTATTATTCTATGCAGATATTTACTCTTGAGACATACTTGTTTTACAACGACACTGTAAATTTTATGAGATAAGCAGCTACATTCTTTTGAATAGAACCACAGGATAGTCCCCCAATAACACACACACACACACACACACACTAAGAATCTTGTTAAACAAATACTCGTTAAAATAAATTTAATCACAAAACCAATTGCTATAACCATTGCCTGCATCTCACATGTTAAATATTTCTTGGGGTTCCTGAGAAACCAATAACATATTTTATTTCATTTTCACAATAGTTTAATCTTCAGGTGATTGGAATTGATAACACTGAATATCATGCCTGCTTTGTTTGCACTTTGAGAAACTCTACCACTCCTTTTGCTTACTTATCTGGGACTTCTTATTTTGTTTCACTTTCTTATCCTTAGTAAAGCTTCATCGAACAAAGGACAAAAATAAGGACAATGAAACTATTGTGTAATGCCTTTTTATTTCACAGCTCTGATCATCTGCTTCACGAATAGCAGAACCCATGGTTAATCACCACATACCCCTGGTTCCCAGGACACTCATGGAGTTTTCCATATGGTCTGTTCAAAATGAGGACACAAACATATATCAAACACAAATTATGTAACAAAATGTGATCATATAGTGGAACAAAGTCATAAGAGAAAAATACCTAACAGAACAAAAAGCAGAAACCTACTTAATAAACACTCTATAGTTTCAGTTTCCAAGGTAAAGCAACAATGAGCACTCTATATAAATCTTCATCCTAACATTAACTCAGATAATCTCTCAGACATAGTCAAATGGAAGTTTTCATTTTTATTCATTCAGGCATTTCTTATTTCAGACTTTTAATAGCTTGCTGCCTACTCTGGGAACTTCATCCCTCACACAGTACAGTTTTTCAGTTTGTTCATCAGATATCACATTTATGTGTTAGTCGTTTCTTTTTCTACTGGCTTAGTTAATTTTTTGCTTTCAGGAAGGTAACCATTGTACATTTGAAAGTTAAAAAAGGCATGAAACAGAAAGGGCTCCCAACAACAAATGGAGACATTTCATACTAGGAAATCTGGAAAAGAAAAAAAAATCATTTAATCTTAGAGTTTGCATTTTGGCTATCAGATAGCTTTGTCATGAATGATTTTAGTCCAAAGATTCACAGTAATAACTAGAAATTAAATAACTGCAGTCATTTCCTTTGCCTTTCAAAATAATTTGGAATGGTGGTCAATTTGAGAAAGACAGATAGATATGACAGTTTTCCTAAGATTTTTCCGATACCATTTTTATGTTATATACTTTGCCTATGGAGATAGAATAAAAGTGACAGATTGTTTCTTGCTAACAATGCTATCATTCAAGTACTAACATTCCCATTTTCAGAAATGGGTATTCAATTCATTGATAATGAATATGTAAATTACTTGAACAATTTGGGAAAGTAAAATGTCAATATCTATTGAAATGCAAAGAGAGGGACCAAATGATCATATTACAAGTAAGGAGTACCCCTGGCACTTGGCAAACCCAGGTTAAGTTCCCAGTACCCTAAAAGGTACCCCAGCCCTGCGAGGAATGATCACTACAAACACAGAGCCAAGAGTATTGCCTGAGCGTTTCAAAATGTGTCCCCTCTAAAAGAGAAATAAAATTTTAAGGTACAATCTTTAGGCTCAGTAACCCCACTTTTGCATATGTTTTCTGGTAAAACAAAAACACCTATACACAGTAATGTATGTACACAGAAGTTTTCTATAGCAGTGGTTTTAGTAATCATAAATCAAATAAATAAAAGCGTGCTGCAGAAAAATATGTACTTTATGATATTGTTTTCATTGAAGGAAAAATCTAAATGTAATAAATTTTTAATTCATTCAACAAAAAAATTTAGCTCTTAATATGTACTACATTGTTTCTAAATTCTATATTTCTATATGCCTGTAGAAGCAGAAAGGAAGTTTAGTGATGATCTCATTAAAAAGTTAATTGGATCAGAATAGCAGGACTGAAAAGGAAGAGGATAAGAATAATAACGCTTCATGCACATTCACTTTTTGACAGATTATAAGAAGTATTAGTAGTTTTGTGACATGTATAGATTTTATTAGAAAGAAAATTGTGTTGGAATTGTATGAGAATTATATACCTACACACACAAACACATATATAAATATGTGTATATATTTATATATAGAGAGAGAGAATAAAGTTCACTGTACTCTAGTAACAAAATCATTTACCTTATGACATTACTAAAAAGTTGTCAACTTGAGCTCAGATCTATTGCTAATTCCTGAAACCTAAGGTCCCAAAAAAAAACAATGTAATGCTCAGAGAATCAACATTGCCTTCAAGATAAAACAGACTAAGAAAGAAATACAAAGAGATACGTTAAAGAGAATACTTTTTACTAAAACAATAATACAATAAAGTCTATGCCAATGTTGTGAGCACTAAGAAAATTTTGTTCACTAAACTTCTTTACAAACTTGAGATGCTTTCATTTTACCAACTTTGGTCCTAGTTTTCCTACTTTCATGAGCTATCTGAAAGAATTTAGATATAATAATAACACCATAATAAGGCAATGACTATGGAAAGAATAATAAAACTCATGAGAGTTCAAAAAAGAGTAGTAATAAAGAATAGTAGCTTTTAAAATGAAAGTAGACAATGAAGACTAAAATTTTAGAGAAATATACTCCCTCTATTACAGTTAATATTTAATTTTGGGCATTATTACATCAAACATGTAATGAATATGGGCTTACATAATGCTATATTTTCACAGATATGAATATTATAATAAGGACATACCAGAAAAAAATGACAAGTTGAAAATGCAACAAAATCAGAGCTTGTGCCACATGGTTCAAAAGTTCTTTTTGTCAAAGACACAAATAGCAAACCAATGGAGAGGGAAAATAATGCAGGGGGAAAATACACAGATACAAAAGCTGATCAAAATATTATCACAACTTAGATAACAGTGACTGGAATTTGAACCAAGTATTGAACCAAAGTTAATGAGCCCATCTTTCAAATCTCCAGGCTTCCAGAGAGTTGAAGACAGGCTACCTTCTCCCATGTGTGTGTACTTCCAGAAGTCCTAGCAGTCAGGCCCATAAACCAAGTCAGGTGCTAAATAAGTTCATTCACTGGCCATGAGCCAGAGACTTATTAATAAATCCCAAAAGAGATCATCAAGTTGCAGAGATTCTTTCAGACCCATGCAAGTCTGTGTGGTCCGGGGCACCTTGGAGGAGGGCAGGTGAGTGCTGCACCCACCCAAAAGAGTGACCCAACAACCAAAAACCTCCACACTCCACAATTTTTTTCAGGTGGACTCCACTACTTAGGGGTAGAGCCTCATCTAGAAATCAATCTGTTGAAAAACTCGGGTATGTGGGTCTTCTGAAATCTCCAGGTTTTCATGGAGTCAGGAATGGGCTACCTTCCCCCATCTCCATACACTTCTAAAAACCCTAGCAAGCATGTACGCCCTCAAATCTGTCCCCAGTTAAAAATTTAACTCCTGCTTAATCTCTCCATTAAAAATTTTGGACTGGGGCCGGAGCGATAGCCCAGCGGGTAGGGCGTTTGCCTTGCACGCGGCCGGCCCATGCTCGGCCTGGTTTCGATCCCGGCATCCCATATGGTCCCCCGAGCACCGCCAGGAGTAATTCCTGAGTGCAGAGCCAGGAGTAACCCCTGAGCATCGCCGGGTGTGACCCAAAAAGCAAAAAAAAAAAAAAAAATTTTGGACTTCCTGGAGTGACATCTAAAACTCTACAACACTGATAAACCAGGAGTAGCTAATTGGATGGGATATAATGTAGAAGCAGCCAATCTCAATGAACAAAATAAAACCACAGTAGGATAACCCTGTAACACTTTCCTAATCTCTTATACAATGACTAAATTATTCCCTGGTGCGATACACAGTCTTCACTTAACTTTCTTTTAAGGAAACATGTTTTGAACATGCCTTTAGCAAATTGTTTATAAAGAGTAATAAAACATAAGCTTCTAAGGGCCTGCTATAGTGGCAGGCTTAAGGGGTGGTTGGGAAAACTGGAAATAATAGTGTAGGGAAGGTGCAATGGTGGTGGGATTGATATTGGAATATTGAACGTCTGTAACAAATCATCATGAAAAACTTTGCAATAAATAAATAAAATGAAGGGGAAAATAAAAGGGAGCCCATCCTTCGAAAGTCCAAAATTATGGCTTCAACTTCTTTCACAGATAGCTTTAGTATCAACCACTGACTAATAATGACTTATTAGTTCAGGGGTGAGAAAGTTGAATCAACCCACCTAGCTGATTTAATAAAAGCCTTTGTATCATAACCCCTGAGAAACCTGTGGAACTGTTGCCATGGGCTGGATTGACAACTTAATTCAGATTCTACGTGGATCACATCCACTCAGCAGGCACTACAAGAATAGAAAAATCTACAGACTGGTACATGCAACATGTTTATTATGAGTATGTCATTGGAAGCTTTGCTTTTTTTTTCATAGAATAAAAAGTTGATTATTTACTGGGAAATAAGCATACTGAGAGGAGGTTTTTCCAATTTGATTTATTCATACACCAATTATTGCAGCAAGATGTTGTTCATGATATGGCTTATAGATTGTAATTAGGCTCCAAAAATAATTATTAACAAAGTATTAAAATTATTAACTATGTCCAAAGTAGAATGAATAATAACCACCATCCAAATAATTTCTATAGCAATATATTTCAAGTTTAATCATGGCCCACTTGGGAGAAAGAACTATATTCCTTCCTCCCTGTACATTTAGTACAGTATAAGGCCAGATCACAATTGCAACTCCAACAGCTGAGAGAGGGGAACTAGAGTGAGACACAAATAAGAGTAGGCTGTTAGCAAAGGCAAATTAGATTCCATGATTTTAAATATTGTTGTTAATAAGGTTTCATTCTTACAATGTTTAAAAAAACTATGTTGAGTCATAGTGATCATTTGTCTTGTATCACTTGTCTTCCCATTGTTCATGGATTTGATCGAGCAGACACCAGTGGCATCTCCATACTTCCTGTTGCATGCTAGTGTAGCCCAAGGGCATCTGCTTGCTCCAGGAATACAAAGAGCCTCAAACCATTTATCCATGTCATGGGAATCAGGTCTATAATTGTTACTGGTATTTGGCATATCAAATACAACATGGGTAGCTTGCCAGGCTCTGCCGTGTGAGTGGTATATTCTCTGTAGTAGGCTCTCAGTTCATGCATTTACTAGGGAGAGATCAGCTTATCTCTTGGGTGGAGCTCTGATGAGCTGTGGAATCTGGATGCTGAAAATGGCGGCCCCTCATGGTGTGAGGGTTCCTCTGTTTTTTTGCAAGGCTCTATTGGGATGGCGGACCAGGGCCAGAACACACCTTCCCTCCCGGACACCTTATGATCAGCTGAACACAGGAGAGCTGGTAGCAGCTCTACCCCGTGTATCTGTGTCATGATGAGAGAGCTAAATTCCTGTCTTGTTCCTGATATTCGGTGAAAACTTTCAATTTTTCCATACAGTTTTTAATACTATGTATGCAACATTAGTTGTGGGTTTGTCATATATAGCCTTTATTATGTTAAGGTATATCCCTTCATTTCACAATTTGCTATATTTTTCTCATAGTGAATCCATAATATTGTCTAATGCTTTTACAACATCTGTTGATTAGATCATGTGATTTGTATTTTTGCTAAATTATAGTTCATTAATTATTTTTTGTATGTTGAATCTTCCATTCATTCTTAGAATAAACTTATTTGGTTATGTTGAAACTTCCTTCAATTTACTGTTTTATTTGACTTGTCACAGTTAAATCTCCAGGGATTTTTAAATCAATGCTCATGAGCCACAGAAGTCTTTAGTTTCTTTTTTGTGTTTGTATGCTGTCCTCCTCTGAATTTGACATTAGGGCAATAGTGACCTAATAAAATATATTTGAGCAAGTTCTCCACTCATTTTGGGAAAGAGTTCAATAAAGATAGGCATTATATCTTCTTTGACAGTTTAGTGGAATTTACTAGCAAAGCTAATTTTTCTTGAGCTTTTGTCCTAAGGGAGATTTGACCACCACACTGACTTGTGATTGGCCTGTTCAAATTACATATTTTTCCTGGTTCAGACTTATTAATGGTATGATTCTAAAGAAGCATCCAATTTTTTCCAGATTGCCCAATTAATTTGCATCACTTGATCACTTGATCACTTGACTTCCGTAGATCATCGATTTACTGGAGCGGGCACCAATAACATCTCGATATGTCATGTCACATGCGAGATAACCAAAGGGCATCTGCCTGCTCCAGGAACATAAAGAGCCTCAAACCATTCCATCAAGTCATGGGAATGAGGTCTATAACTGTTACTGGTATTTGGCATGTCAAATACGACACAGGTAGCTTGCCATGCTCTGCCGTGCGTGTGGGATAATCTTGTAGTCACCTCAAAACGCGAGCATTTATAGTGGGTAATATACACTTGCCCTACACTACCTGGATTAACGCCTGGTAAAAAAAAAAGGATATATTCCCCTGAGCCAAAAGTAAGCCCTGAGCACCTCTGGCTGTGGCCCCAAAATAAAAATGTTTTAAAGTCGGAACACAAATATAAAAACATATGAGCGCAAAAGAGAAAAAATACAAATTTACATATAAATATTTAAAGTAGTTGTCTATGATCTTTTGTATTTCTATATCTGTATAAATTTCTTCTTTGTTTTCTGATTCTTACTATTCAATTTTTTTTTTTTTCTCCTTTAGAATTGATCAATTTTGTTTACCCTTTCAAAGAAAGCTCTTGGTTTTATTTCTTTTGTATTGTCTTTTGTGTATCTCTAATTAATTTAGCTCTGCTATAATTTTTTAATTTCCTACCTTCTGCTTACTCTTATTCAACAACAACAAAAAATAGCACAAAGGAAAAATGCCACATGCCAATTAGGAGAAGTTATTTGCACATCACGCTTTCAACAAGGAGTTAAACAGTATTTATAAAGAAACTCACACAGTTCACAATGAAATAAACAATCTAACAAAAGCAAAACATCTGGATAGATACTTTTCTGAAGAAAACATATAAATGGTCTACAGATACATGAAAAAAATGCTCATCATCACTTAACATTAGGGAAATATAAATCAAAACTACAATGAGCTTTTATGACCTCCCTCCTGTAAGAAAGTATAAAAATGACTGGAAACAAAAAATGTTAGTGAGAATATAGAAAAAACTCATGTAGAAAGAATATAAATTGGTCCAAGCTCTATGAAGAAAGAGTCCTTAAAAATATCGCAGCAATAGTACTCCTAATCATTTATCTCAAGACCATTAAAATATTAATTTGAAATTATAGTTTTCCTGCTATATTCAAAGCACCAATTTTCACTGTAGTCAAAACA
Source organism: Cryptotis parvus (assembly GCA_021461705.1). Lineage (NCBI taxonomy): Eukaryota > Metazoa > Chordata > Mammalia > Eulipotyphla > Soricidae > Cryptotis > Cryptotis parvus. The sequence goes on from JAJIBD010008764.1 coordinate 13,724, forward strand.
TAGAATCAACCAAATTACCATCTGCATCTCAATGGATAAATGTATGTATTGGGGCCAGAGCAAAAACATAACACATAGGGTGTTTGCCTTGCACACTGCCAACCCAGGTTCGATCCCTGGCACCCCAACTGGTCCCCCAACATTGCCATAAGTAATTCCAGAGTGCAAAGCCAGGAGTAACCCATGAGCATCACAAGGTGTGACCCAAAATGCAAAAAAAAAGTATACATTGAATAATAGCACTTAATGCAAAAGGCTAAAACACATGCTTTGCTTATGTACAATCCTCAAATTCCATCACAAAAACTGCATGAACACCACCAGGAGCAGCTCCTGAGCTGTTCTGTTTTTCCAGGTGTGCCTGCCCCACCCTTTAATAGATAGAGAGAGGAAGAGATGGAGGGAGAGAGGGAGGGAGAGAGGTAGAAAGACAGGGAGGAAGAGAGGGAGGGAGAGATGGAGAGAGGGATAGAGAGATAGATGGAGAGACAGACAGACAGACAGACAGACAGACAGATAGACAGACAGACAGACAGATAGACAGACAGACAGATAGACAGAGAGATAGAGAGAGAGATAGATAGATAGATAGATAGATAGATAGATAGATAGATAGATAGATAGATAGATAGATAGATAGATAGATAGATAGATAGATAGATAGATAGATAGATAGATAGATAGATAGATAGATAGATAGATAGATAGGATAGGTATAGGTAGGTAGGTATAAAGAAAGAGATTGTATATATATGCTCAGTGGAATACTACTCAACTCTTAAAAATATGAAGTCATACTTTTAGCAACATGTATTGCAACTTAATTGAACTTGAGTTAAATTTAGTGAAATAGGTCAGACAGTAAAAAACAATTACTGAATGATTATATTCATAATTAGACTATAAATTACCAGAGAAAACAAACTAGCAAGAGAAAACAAAAATCAAATTCATAGTCTGTGAAAAAAAGGAGCCAGTTACCAGAGAGAAGGTGAAAAGAAGGGGAGGAATAGTAGAGGGGTTCATTTTAGTTGTGTGTTGAAAGTAGAATTGTGGTGGTTGGTGCAGTGAGGTTTTTCAGAGATAGAGTTCTTAAGTCATGCTTCCCAATTTTTTTAATTATTAGAGATTATTGGAAAACCAACAACATTTCATTATTTCTTTTGAATGTGAAAATGTGGAAGCAAAGGATACCATTTCAGCCATAGCTCTGAAAGCATTGAAGCCTCAATTTATAAATGAGTCAAAAAGAGAAGAGTGTTAAAGAAAGGAAAATCACAGTGACCCTTTCTAAGAAGCCAACTTGCAAATGCAAGGACATTCATAAGCCAGGCTTATGCAAGTCAGGGACTGTGTGTAATTGGATCATATAATATGACATTCATCCTGACTTTTTCCACTCACCTAGTCTTCTGGTTTTATATCCCACTTTGATGTAAGATAATATGGTCGTACATGAGTGACTTGAGTTAAAAAATAGACACATAAAATTCTCTCAAGTTAGATACCCAGCAACCTAAATTGTGAGGCACTCTTTAGGCAGAGACAATTTCATAGAGAGGAGAGATGCAGTGTTGTATTACATAAATGGAAAACAGCCTTTATTCCCTTATTAAATTTTCAAGGAGTTGCACAGAGATTTAGCCACAATTCTCACATTATTTAGGGAGTTTAATTATTGTTTGTTTCTTTCTTTCATTTTCTGTCTCCAAATAAAAGCATATTTCATTACATGGTGAGTGTTAATGTTCATAAAAAGGTTCAGAAAAAAGTCATCTTTCACAAAGGCAAACCCATATTCCTTATTACTTACACAAATTAGGAAAGCACTTCTTTCTGCTTTAGGAATGGATATAAAAGAGGAAGTGGAGGATCTGGGGTAGCACTTTGTCATAGAAGGAGAGAGAGGATGGGGAGGGGGTGGCAGTGTGGCACCTCCTCTTTTTCAGGAGCCTCTCTAAATTTGGGTTTGGATCCTGCCTCACAAGGATTCCATAAAACAAAGATTAAGCCTTAAGATATTTTGAACATGAAGTGTAATTTGAACACTTTCATGTATTTTGAACATGAAGTGCCTAGAATCACTCAAGCAAAATCTGAAGAGTTACCTTGGGTTTCAACCAGATTACCTGGAAATCAAGCCCTAAATATTTTACCTTCATTTAACTGAGTCTTTTTGATTATCCCTTTAGCCTATAGACACTATTCAGTATGTGTGCATGTGTGTATGTGTGTTTATTTCTAACCATTGCCTTTTGAGTTCCTATCTCAGTGTGATTCTTATATTACTTTAGCTTTCCTTTTTAAAATACATATTTTGAGGCAGAACTTTACATCAGTTGGACTAGTTCTCTTATAGGTTATGTTCCAGAAGTTGTCCTTCATAATTCATAAGTCTATTCTACTAAAGTCTAAGAATGCCTTTAGAAACTTTAACTTATGTATATACTCTTTCTTTTTCATTCCACAGTTAATTTCTTTATTAATACATGATTTCTTCTACATGTTTTGGTAATATTATTAATTTTTTTTCCTTCACTATGTTTTCACAGGATTCTAAGGCTTTTTCTAGATGTTCCAATAACTCTCAGGAAAATTCTACCCATGTAGGGAGAGTCTTCTGGCTCCTCATAAAGTTATAATCCTTCCTTTATTTATGAGACCATAGCCTTTACAGTGGACATCAGCTGATTCAACTTTTAGATTGCCAGAAATTAACAACTTTGTCCCATAAGTATATGCATACACTGCCAAAGATGTAGTCAGCGCAGAGAACTTAATGAAATCCTGGGTTCAATTCCTGGCACTACTGAATGAATGAATGAATGAATGAATGAATGAATAGATGATAAGTAAATAAATAGATAAATAGATAGATATGTAAATAAATAAATAAAAGGAAATACCTACAGTTTACAAGTCAGTGTATTTTGATACTTATCATTGCTACTATAAATAAGGGTACTAGTGACTAAGTGATCTCTATAGATCCTATCAATGCAAATCTTTATGTGCTAAGATAAATCTGGAATTGTGAAGACAGATCTTAACCACATCAACTATGCTTTCTATGAAACAAAAGAAAATTTCAAAAGACGTATAAATATTAAAGGGCCATAAGCACTAAACTATTACTCATATAATCTTGTAAGAGACCAATAGTTTGTCAAAAGCCTTATTTGTAAAGTTGAGTTGATAACTCAAGTGTTCGAGAACACATTTAGCATGTACTGGTATCTGAGTTCAATTCCTGATACCACACAGCTTCCAGAGCACTACCAAGTGTGGCTCTTGTGACCCCAAGCACTTAACACCACACCATCATCAAGCCCTCACCCCTCAGGAGTGGCTCTGCCCCTCATCTCACCTCTATTCCCCCATTGCCATGTCACTGAATGGAATCTATTTGTTAAAAGTCTTATTTGTAAATATGCTGACTGAGGCATGTAAGAAAAAACGTTTGATTAAATGAAAAATCTAAGTGAAGAAGTTTGAAGCAAGCAGCCTCAAACAAACTAAAGTCTGTGTGAGTACAAATATTAATATAATTTTCTTGCAGACCAAACAACAATGTATTGCTACTTCAAAGAAGACGTGGATAAAACGTTCTTATCTAGACAGATTCCTAGGCTAAAATAAAAAAGCCCATGACCATTTTTATGTAAACTCAGTAAAATCACTTTCAGTTTCTGTGTTCTTTACAGGCAGTTTAAGTCTATTTAATTCATGCACGTCTCTGCAGCAACAAATCAAGTAGAACATGTTCGATAGATGCTGGTTAAATATATTAGGAAAATGTAAGTGTCAATGTTATCTTCATTTGAAAAATGTAAAAATATTTTTCCCACTACAAACTTAAAACTTGTACAATGTAAAAAATTTAGGGAGGAAAATGAGCCTGTACACATAATCTATAATATTCCAGAGATCAAAAACTACATTAACACCTTGATCTTTCTCTTACTAGTCCTGCATCTATAAATTTTTGAACCAAATAAAAATATACTGTTTTGCTCTTTTGTTTCTGTCTTATAAATATACTCTACAGATTTTCAATCATATCATTTAATACTTTTATAATAAACAAGGTTTTAAACTCCCTATTTTATAGTAAAATGTTATATTTTTAACCAACTTTCTAGAAAAATGCATAAATGCATTTACATTTTTTTCTTTGCTTTTTGGGTCACACCCTGCAATGCTCAAGAGTTACTTCTGGCTCTGCACTCAGGAATTACTCCTGCAGATGCTGGGGGATGATTTGGGGTGCCGGGGATCAAACCTGGGTTGGCCGTGTGCAAGACAAGTGCCCTACCCACTGTGCTATCACTACAACCCCTACATTTACATCTTTAATAATTTGTACTTATATAAATAACCATTTAATGAACATCTTTGTGATAATTTTTATTAATACTTCTAAATGAAGGATTGATTAGATATCTATTTCTTTTAGTTTTTAAACATATTTGCAAATGATCTTATATAATGAGGTCTGAGGTCTATAATAATTATAGACCTCATTCATTCCCATGACCTGATGGAATGGTTGAGGCTCTTTATGTTCCTGAAGCAAGCAGATGCCCTTGAGCTCCACTAGCATATGACAGGACATATGGAGATGTTACTGGTGCCCACTTGAGCAAATCGATGAACAACGGGAAGACAAGTGACAAGTGACCTTATATAAAAATTGTACCATTCGTACTTTCTAAGTGGTTTTTACATCAAATAAAGGATTAAATTATTTTGTGAAATTTTTATTTTTTGTTAATTTATGGACCTCCTGTTTCTCCCAGAAAATATAAGTCAACCTTATTACAAGTCATGTCATGTCGGGAGCCGCTGGGGTCCCCAAAAGTACTAGGACATAAGTTCTTTTCTACCTCTGAAGCTGCCGGAATGGATGAAAATTCATGAGTCCGGCACAATTCCCAAAAAGGCTTTTAATAGTACAAAAGCTCTACCACTGCAATCCAATATAATGGAAGACCTTAGCTCTGGTCAGAACTTAGACCATACACAAGGGCCTAAGTCTCCCACCAAAGAGGATCCCACCAGAGAGAGAGTCCTACCAAAGAGGGTCCTAACAGAAAGGAGTCCCACCAAAGAGAGGATCTCACCTGAGAGAGCCCTACCAAAAGAAGAGAGAGAGAGAGAGAGAGAGAGAGAGAGAGAGAGTACCTCAAGTCAGTTCCCTTACATACACCAAAATAATCCTAACTTCAGGGAGGGTCTTGTCAACAAAGAACACTGAACAGCTTCTATATAGTAGAAGAGTGTAGAAGGGTGGTGCCAAGCCCTAATATAGGTATTCTAATACTTATAATATTGATATTATAGGTATTATGGATTAGCCAAGGACTAAACCCTTCTTCTGAAATTATCTCTTATGTAAAACACTGAGAGAGAGAAAGAGAGAGAGAGAGAGAGAGAGAGAGAGAGAAGACTGGCATAAAGTAACACATCTTAATTTCATGGGCTTCAAGTAATCTAGATGGTACCCACAAGGTCCTTCCTATTTATTATCTGCACGAGGGTGATTCTGAGTATCTTGCTCTCTATATACTGAAAGGGTCACACTCTCCTGCTTGAGGACAAACTAGTATGATCCTTCCTACAATCTTAAATGATAGTCTCAATGTAGCCAGGGTGGCAGTCTCCTGGTAAATTCTAACTGTCCCACGCTGGGTGTAGTGGGTATAGAGGAGCTGTGCCCAATCTAGAAAACATAGAAATCTTAGTAGATGTATAGTAAGTAAGAACTTACTCATTCAGAGTCAAGGTGACTTCTGTAACTGCCACACCCTCCATCAGTGTTTACATAGAAGAGAAATCTCATTAGTATGAATCCTGGCTGAAGAACATGTAAATAGATTAAGCTGTGATGGATAAAACAGCAAAGCTCCCAAACTAGCTAGGCCTATCATCCAACAATGTCAGTGTGTCCAGAAAATATTTTTTTTGTTCTTCATTTTCAGGTTGTGAGAACTCTGGAATGTTGACGGCAGATTAGAATCTGAAGTAGAAGACATTGCATATGTATAGACCTGGTTTAAGTAGTTGAGAGAGTCAGTGGTGGATGAAAATAGGAACTCTGCGGGTGGGTGTTGTGTTGGAATGGTGTATGCATGAAATTTTCCCAGGGACAGTAAATTTGTAAATAACAGTGGCTAAAATGAAATTGAAACAATCAGGACAAAAGAATCATGCTGGCAACCACAGCAATACAAAATCTGTCAATTTTTAAGACATAAGTGTCCCTTAGTTAGGAAGTGTGAGTTCTCCCCACACAGATTCATAGATTTTGGTGAGGACCTCATGTTTGTGTTATTCTTGTGCAGTGTTTTGTTTAAGTTGCTTGCTATGATGGTCAGGCTTGTCTGAATGTAAGAGTATGAAGTTTCTCTTCTCATGTTTTTTTTTTCAGTTTCATGTGTTGTGTGATCTAGGCTCTGTCTTCTCTGTTACTAAGAAAAGCAAAGCTACAAATAAATACCAGAAGGTCTGATCTTTGTTCTAGGCTCTAGATGTAAGGTATAGCTAAAACCTATAGAAGAAGTTGATTCACTTCTTTTGTACTAATAGAGTGAATTCTTGGATATGTTAGAAAAACAAATAAAGCTGAAGAGAATTGGGAGTCTGGCTTGCATGCCGCTGCCCACACTAGTTTGACTCCCAGCACCACTTATGGTCCCTTAGTACCACCAGGAATAGCAATAGAACCAAGAGCCAAGAGTAGCCTTTGAGCACTCTTGTGTGCGACCCAAAACAAAACAGAAAAAAATTACATGAACCATAAAAACAAATAAAAATGTTCATTTTAGTTGGATCAAAATAAAATTGAAAGATTTATGGCTTATTGGACCTATGACAATTTTTGGAGCTTTCAATCAAAATTTCTTATTTGGAAAAAGTGAATGGATCAATAAAGGTAAAAATTCACTAATAAATAAAATTAAGTCAACTAATTATTATTCTCATGGGCACATACTTTGGCATCAGAAATATCAACCCAATCAGGGGGAAAAACAAAGATCTTAGAATCTTCACAAATAATTCAGTCATGCTACTAGAGATTAATAACTATGTCCCAATGTTAGATATTTTACAGCACGCATTTAATATATCTATAAGTACTGAATATCTGCTGGATAAACAATGGAAGATGTTTCATTAAATATCTAAAATGAATTAAATATCTAAAATTCATTAGCAAACCACAGAAAAGGAGATTCACCTCTTCAGTTATATCCTTAAAACACATCAAAAATGGATAATATTCAATGTTTGAATCAAGAAACTATCAAATATAGCTTAAATGACAATTTTGAAATTAAAATTTCCATCTCATGAATAAAAGGCATTTTTTCTTCTTCAGAAAATCAGCATTTGTTCTGTAAAGGATAATGCTAGCTCATCATGTCATGCATCACACTCACAATAAATCTTTCTTATTAACTGCTTGGCTACAATTTATTTTCCTCTCAGGCTACGAAAGCACACGTGTGAGTGCAGCAGTCTCTGGCTGGAGCTGATAAGCCAGACGCAGCAGCTGCACTGCTGGGGCCTGATGAGATTTGTAAGAAGACAATATTCTATTGGCTCAGAAAACTATGCTGTGTATCAAACCTATCAAAAATAATATCTACCAACAATGCCTTGATGCATTTGCCAACTCTCAAAGAAAACTCACTTGTGGTGTTCTGAAAACATAGCTTGATTTCTGTTTTAAGTGAAGGCACAGACTTAGTTTAAAGATCCTTGCTTTCATTTGCTCTTTTTTTTTTTTTTTACTAATCATGGTAGCCAAAAAATAGTTTTAAGCATTGGCTTTCAAGTAGGCATCGTTATAGTTCAAGAAGAAGCAAGATTAGACACCTTTAGAGTTTGGGTCATTTATTTCACAGAGGAGAAAAATGAAATCAAGAAATAATCACAAGAGAAGCATGGCACAATTCCAAGAACTGAAATTTTTATTTTTATTTTTCTAATAGTTTTCAATGAAAAAACTATCTCTAAAAAGATACAAAACACCCCCTCACCTTAAAAAAATACTTTTCTTCTGCTCAAAATAATTGATTTTTACTTTATGTTACCAACTTTACACAATAGTTTTTCTCAAAAGCACTTGCAGTATTCTAATCTAAGGTATCCCTGAGAGCATTGTTTCATCCTAAAACAGATGCTATGGAAAAAAAAAGTTACTTTAAAGACAAAATACCATGACGAATCTAGAGCACTAGATATATTCACATTAATACAGGTATTGCATAGTTTAAAGAAAATAAGTGACAAAAATATCATATTTGCATAATGCTTGGCAACTTACAGCATACTGACATTTTCCACAATGCCGGATAAGATAAAGCTAATCCCAGAATTAACTAAAATGCTATTATCATCACTGTTTCCTATATATACTATACTTTGATATTATTATTTACTCCCAAACCACTGCATGAAACTTCTTAATAGGCAATTTTCCAGTGTCTCAGAAAAATCTCTGCTCTATAGCAAACATATACCTCCAAATCATGTATATCTAAACAGGTTTTCATGAAATCTTCCAACTTTTAAAAATACTCCTAAGAAATTAATTGCATGTTAGTCATAAAAAATGTAAAGATACAAAGCTGTACTCATAAAATTTTACAACAATATTTTATCACTTGTATCACTTGTCTTCCCATTGTTCATCAACTTGCTCAAGCAGGCTCCAGTAATGTCTCCATTCATTGGGAATGAGGTCCATTATTGGTACTGTTTTGGGCATATCAAATACACCACAGGTAGCTTGCCAGGCTCTGCCATGGCTCTGGGTTTATCCCAGGGGACCCAGTCTTTTTCTATGACATACCTTCAACCATCCACCACCCAGGGCCCATGGGGCAGAGCTCTGGGTGTAGACAAGCCTATCTCCTGTCTGCCACATGCTGACGTAGCCAGGCACCACAGCCAAAAAGTTGGTTTATAAAAATAAATGTATAAATTAAGTAACACCCATATAAACATTTTAGGTTTAAAATATAGGAATCTGAACTTAGGAAGACTGAATAATTTTCTAACAAAAAGTTATTCAGAACTAGAAAGTACTGCATTTATTTATATTTTAGGTCAAACCCAGCTGTGCTTAGACTTTATACCTGGCTCTATGCTCAGAGATAGCCTGACTCTGTGCTCAGGGCACCATATGTGAAACTGAGTATTGAAGCAGAATTGGCGAAGGGCTAGACAAGCACCTAACCCCATACTATCTCTCTTAACTCACAATTTAACAAATTTTAAAATACAGAGACTATGTATGCTCCAGCTATAAATATGCTCAAGATTTTGCATAAGAGCATAATCACAATAGCTAATTAATCTTACTAAATACCTTATGAGTCTGACATTATACACCATTCTTTACCCCTCAGTTCCAGTTTATATGCCATTTTCTATATTTTCACACAACAAAATTAACATTGTAGTTAAATTTTTGCAAATATTAAGTCTGTATACTTTCAACTTAAATATTTTAGAGTAGTCATCACAATTAGAATCAAAAAAAAATTGCATCACCTCAAAACCTCCTTTTTGCTACCCTTTTGTTAGGACACACAAACTTGTTTCTATGCACTGCTATTACCTGATTGCTTTTCAAGACTGTCATGCAAATTGAACCAGGATATACTACCTTTTTACATTGGCTTTCCACAATATAATGTCATTGAAACTTACCTGTTTTTACATTTATCAGTAGCTTATTCATTTTGTTGTATTGTATTTAAATATAAAGTGGATAAATTATTTTTAATAAGGTTCACAAACTTTAATGTTCTTCCTTAGTTATTTTCATTTCATCCTTTGCATATGGCTTTTTAAGACACAAATTTCTATCCATGTTAAGTCAATTTGTGTAAGTGGTTTGAGATAATGGACAGTTTCATTATTATTTTTAATGTACTATACAGTTTTCCTGATACTATATCCTAGCAAGGTTTCCTTGCTCAAATGTATGCACCACACTTATTTATCATAGATTAACTTCTGTAAATCTGGTAGTTCATCTCTAACATCTTAAGTCTATTGCGATAGTCTGAGAGTCTATCTTTAGTCCAAAACCACATAGTTTTAACGATAACTTTTATTATTATTCCAAAACAGGAAATGCAATACCTACATTCTTCTTTTATTCCTCAAAATTGCTTTGGCTATTAGGAGTTTTATCATTGCTACGGATTAGAAAAGAATCCATAAGAAACATTGAGAAAAACAAACAAAACTCTTCAGGTTATGAATCTAGAGGATTCTTCGATAATTTGACTCTATGGGTAAATATAACAAAAGGATAAATAAACAAATGAGACTACATAAAATTAAGAAGCTGTCACATTTCAATATTTGCCTTTCATGCAAGGTAGAGCATCTGCCTTGCATGCAGTCAACCCGAGTTCAATCCCTGTCACCCCATAGGGTCTCCTGAGTACCGCCAGGAGTAATTCCTAAATGCAGAGCCATGAGTTATACCTGAGCTTTGCTGGGTGTTACCCAAAAAAGCAAAATTAAAAGAGGTATAGATAGTAATAAGAATTACTAGCATTATAACAATGGATGAGGGTACTAATACCAACCTAGAACTGAGCATTATATACAGGCAAAAAGATACACATAACAACCCTTTAATGTATGTTCTGTAATCCATAGTCTGGAAGGGAAGGAAAACAGAAAGAGAGAGATCACTTGATCACTTGAATCCCGTTATTCATCGATTTGCTCAAGCGGGCACCAGTAACATTTCCTTTGGACCCTATCACGTGCCAATGTAGCCCAATGGCATCTGGTTGATTCAGGAATATGAAGAGCCTTCAAACCGTTCCTTCAGGGCCTTGACAAGGAAGTCTGATCATTTTGTAGGTGGGCGGCCACATGATCTTTTGACATCCCATGGGATCCAGTCAGTCATGGCACTAGTCCAACGTTTGTCTCCAAATCGCATTACATGTCAGCCCATCTGATTTTCAATGCCTTGGCAAACTAGACAGCATCCCTGATTCTGGACTAGCGACGGAGGTTGGAACTCCGGATTCCTTCTCTCACTTGAGTGAGGCGTGATATTCCAAGCATAGCTCTTTCGATTCCTCTCTGGGAGACCCGAATAGCATTCTCATCCTGCTTTCGTAGGGCCCAGGTCTCTGAGGCGTATGTTAATGCAGGGAGAAAGGTAGAGTCAAAGAGATGTGCCCGGAGCCGGAGGTTCTTTGTCCTTTTAGCTATTTCTTCGATGCCTTTGAAGGCATTCCATGCCGCTCTCTTCCTCCTGCACAGCTCAGGTTTTAGGTCGTTCATCATGTTGACTTCTCGACCTAGGTACACATAACTGCTGCATTCAGAGATGTCTATTCCATTGAGAGTGAATGGGGCCTCTGGAACTAGCTCATTTTTCATGAACATAGTTTTGTTGAAATTCAGCTGTAGACCTATCTTTCCACATTCTGGACCGAAGTCAGCCAGCATTTGTGCCGCTTCTATGTATCTATGTTCACTCCCATTCCTTCCCATTCTGATTGTTGCATGATGTTCTCTAGGGTGGCGCTGAAGAGTTTTGGTGAAATGGTATCACCCTGTCGAACCTCTCTTTTGACATCAATGATCACTTCCTTGTAGAATGGTGAGATCCTGGTGGTGAATCCATAATAGAGCTCACGATGGATCTTAATGTATTGGGTTTGAACACCCTGTTTGGCTAGGAATTCAATGACTGCTTCAGTCTCCACAGAATCAAAGGCTTTCTTTAAATCAATGAACATGAGACAGAGCAGCATCTTGGTTACAGTGTGGATATGGTAGATTGTGCTGTGAAGCAGGAATGTCCTGTCGGGTTGGAGGCACAGAGATGAGACACCAGAACATGACGTATATCCATTAATATTTTTAATGATCACCAGCCGGAGGGGCAGCAACTCTCATCTTGGCAGCTGACTAACCGCAGCTAACTGACTTTAGCTGACTGACTTGAGCTCACTGACCTGAGCTGACTCACTTGAGCTGACTGACCTGAGCTCACTCATTTGAGCTGACTTCCCTGAGCTCACTGACCTGAGCTCACTCTCTTGAGCTGACTGACCACCTCCACAAGGACCACAACTCTCTTATCCCATTGTCTCCAAGGGCAATACAGCTTAAAGTGTGCATGGTTTACATTACAAAGACAGTTCACATTTGTTGCAGGACTCCTAAGGGCCGCAGCATCTGCTCTGGATTGCCTCCTGCAAATCACTTTGTAGATAAGGGGGTAGTCTAAATATGGCAGTTTATCTGACCATGTATGCTGTACTAGCTGGTATATTCTCCCATGCTACCACAATCATCGTGGGACTAGCTAGATCTTACCAGCATATTAGCCTGGCCACGCAGGACCCCTGAGTAATTAGACCAGAGAGAAATGCTGTTTGCTTCCAAGCAAACAAGCATGGCTCCCTGATATACTCAAAGGCAACTAAAATACAAAACTACAATGAAGTAGAAGAGACTTGTGAAGGCTTGGAGAAATATTTAACTGGCATTAGTATTAGTCTTTGGTACAGAGACATGCCATCTCAGAAACCCCCTTCTCTAGCCTATAAAGGCATTTCCAGGCAGATCTTGGCTCAAAACATTAGCATACTAAAGGGCCTAGGTGGGTGCAGGGAGGGATTACTAAGAGCATTTGACCCTCCCTGCTTTCCATAACAGTGGGAGGAAGGTCTGAGTTGCAGGGGTATAAACTAGCCGGTTTCCTCTCTCGTGGCGCTTCTTTGTGGGCTCTCTCTGTGAGCGCTCACCCTTCTTGGAAGTCTTGTCTTCTTCTCCTTTTACAAAGCCTTTACACGTGGTGGCCGCCATCTTGGCCTACACGTGGCTGGGGTTCTAGCCTGGAATCCTAAGCACCGAGCTTTTCCTTTTGCTGATTTGTATGCCTGAACCTGTGATAAGTAAAGCCTTTTAAAACTGCATCGGATTCCTGAGTTTTCATCCATTCCTCGCCGGCTTCGGAGGTAGAAGGGAACTCGCTTCCCAGCACAGTCGGGGACCCCGGCGGAGCCCCCAACACACATTCATTGATTAGGACTTAGGAATAATAGGAAGGAGACAACCAGGAACCAAAAACCTGCAGGGGGTGATATCTAGGTAAGATGAGATGGACAAAAGAATGTATTACAGTTGCTAATGCAGCCTTCCGGACTAGCCCATGATGGCAAGGACATGTCAGACAGAACAAGAAAAACCTGTTTTCTGCCTAACTTTAAGCATCTTCCATTAGACTACATCTTGGGCTAGTTATAGCCAACAAGGAAATGTGCAGAGAAATGACCTAGGATAGTCTTGTTTGTGTACCTGCAGCTTGATTAACAATCTCACTAGGGAATTCTACACACTAACTCTATTGGGAGACAGTATGCCAGAAGTCCCTGTGTATCTGTTAACAGGCAGTATCCATCAGACCTTCCTTCGCATATCCTTAGATCTACCTTCTGCGAACAGTGCTGAATACTTTCCGGAAGCCAGCTTGCTCACATGGTTGTCCTTCATCTAGTGTTCTGACAATCCTGTTCAGGATGACTCGTGTAAAGAGCTTGTAGATGACCGACAACAGGCAGATGGGGCGATAGTTGCCAATGTCGTGAATGTCTCCCTTCTTGAACAGTTGAACTGTCCTGCTGGTTTTCCATTGGGAAGGCACCTTGAATTCAGACAGGTAGAGTGTGAAGAGCCGAGATAGTGTATTCATGAGTACTGACGGCAGATTCTTCAGGTGTTCGGGTCTTACTTTATCTGGGCCTGGTGCTGTTCCTTTCTTTACTGATGGAATGGTATGCCAGATTTCAGAAGGGAGAACGTTGGGAATAATATATCCATCCTGTGGAATTTGGTATGTGGGCAAGTGGATGTGGCTATCAAAGAGATTTGAATAGAAGTCGTGGATAATCTTCTCCATTGCCTTTCTGGAAGATGTGATAGATCCATCAGGGCATCGGAGGGCAGTCATCTTGGTCTTATGGTTGGCAAAGGACAGGCGGGTGGTGCAAATGCTTTTCCCGGCTTCTGCTGCATCTTCCAGTATTTCTGCTCTTCTGTCTTTGAGGTCTTCTTTTATCGCTTCTCTGCACCGCTTTGCAAGCTTGGATGTTAGCATTTGGTTGTCTGAGGCTCGCGCCTTGCCACATTGGCAAATGAGCTCCAGAGTTTCTGAAGACAGGTGTCCTTTTGTGTCTTTCTCCCTCTCGGCATTCTTCGCACAATCATGGAGGTGCTGAACCAGTCGGTTGTATTCTTCATTGATGTCGCCAATGATGGTATCTTCCCATGTTGCTGCAATGGTGCCGAAGAGTTCCCAGTTAGTTGGTGGTCATTCTGTGAGTTCTCTTCTTAAACTTTGCAGCCCTTAAGAGGGAGAGAGATGCAGAGACAGAGAGAGAGAGAGAGAGAGAGAGAGAGAGAAGAAACTGCGGTACCTGCTATTAAGGCAGCATGGGGGTGGGCGGGAGGGGTGGGGTACATTGGTGGTGGAAATGGGGCACTGGTGGCTGTGGAGGGATGGGTGCTGGTATACTGTATTACCAAGAACCAATTATGAACACCTTTGTAATTGTATGTTTCACTGTGGTATAATAAAAAATTAAAAAAAAAAACTTTGCAGAGTTTTCTCCCCATTGCATAAAGTAGAATTTTGCACGAAGGAGACGGTGGTCCGATCCTGTTTGGAAATTGGGGACGACAACAACATTGGTCAGACAAAACCGTCGATTGAAGATGATGTGGTCAATTTCATTGTGGAACTGTCCACCAGGAGATTCCCATGTCCAACGTTTTGCTTCAGCCTTCTGGAACTGTGAGTTCCCATGAATGGTCTTGGTGGACATGATGAACTCAGATAGTCTCTCACCCTGTTCGTTCCATTCTAGGCCATGGGTCCCGATGTGGAGTTCTGCAGCCAATCTTCTCAGTCCTATCTTGGCATTAAAATCAACGACTATGATCTTGTAGAAAGTGTGATCTTTTTATAGAACTCCTCCAGTTCCATGTATAATTTCTCAATTTCATCTTCCTTGTATGTAGATATTGGTGCGTAGACAATGAAGATAGAAATCGCTGGTAGTGGGCCACATCTCTTCTAATGTAATTGTCCTATCCGGTTTGTTAGGCATTCAAATGAATCAATGTTGACGGCCATGTTCGTGTTGACAAGGACACCAACGCCACCAACGCCTCTTTCGTCACATGTTCCAAGGAAAAATTCTTCTCTGGTGTCAAATACAGCGTGATGTGACTGATGCCTCCTCGTCTCAGTCAGACCAATGATGTCGTACTTGATCTTTTGCGCTTGCACCATCAGTTCCTCAATGTATGCTTCTGATGCCAGCATACATGCATTGAAAGTACAGACAACCATTTTAGTGCTTCTTCGTTTTGGCAGCCTAGGTTAGCCGTGAAATTTTATTAGGCACTGCTTGTAAAGAAAGAGAAAGGGAAAGAAATAAAGAACCTGCCATGGAGGTGGGCTGGGGGAGGAGGGAGGGGACTGGGGACATTGGTGGTGGGAGATGGGCACTGGTGGAGGGATGGCTGCTGGAATACTATATGACCAAAAACCGAATATGAACTTTTTAATGGTACATCTTTGTAATTGTATAATAAAATACGTTATAAAAAGAATTACTAGCATTAATATACATTTATTTTTTGTTACTGGATTTTGCATATTGAACACGCATTGGACAGCTTGCCAGGCTCTGCCATGCGGGCACTATATTCTCATTACTTTGTGGGGCTCTCTCAGAGGGGTGGGTAGAATATTTGTGGTAATTTGGAGGTAAATTACGCGGCTGCCAGCGCCACAACTGGGAAAGCTGGTTTCTGCTCTGCTGGGTGTACCTATGTCTTAGGCTCAAGCATTCCTGGGCTTGAAATATCTCTCCTCTGAAGGGGGGTCTCTGCAGGGCGGGTTCTTGTAGGCTGGGTTTCTGACAAGCTGGGCTGGAGACTGGATTAATCTGTGGGCTGGAGACTGGATTAATATGCTGGGGGGAGATCATACCAGCTGCAGAGTGTGGATTGTGACACAGATCGCTGCCAGCAAGTTGTGGGGGGTTTCTCTGGGCTCCTCCGAGGCTCCATCGGGATGGTGGACTCGGGTCGGAAGTTGCTCTCATGGTCCATGGAATGCAGGGGGTTCAACGGGAAAGCTGGTTTTTGCTCTGCCGGGTGTACCTGTGTCTAGTTATGTGTACCTAGGTCGAGAAGTCAACATGATGAACGACCTAAAACCTGAGCTGCGCAGGAGGAAGAGAGGCATGGAATGCCTTCAAAGGCATCGAAGAAATAGCTAAAAGGACAAAGAACCTCCGGCTCCGGGCACATCTCTTCGACTCCACCATTCTCCCTGCATTAACATACACCTCAGAGACCTGGGCCCTACGAAAGCAGGATGAGAATGCTATTCAGGTCTCCCAGAGAGGCATCGAAAGACCTATGCTTGGAATATCACGCATCACTCAAGTGAGAGAAGGAATCCGGAAGTTCTGACCTCCGTCGCTATTCCAGAATCAGGGACGCTGTCTTGTTTGCCAAGGCATCGAAAATCAGATGGGCTGGACATGTAATGCGATTTGGAGACAACCGCTGGACTAGAGCCGTTACCGACTGGATCCCACGGGATATCAAAAGATCACGTGGCCGCCCACCTACAAGATGGTCAGACTTCCTTGTTAAGACCCTGAAGGAACGGTTTGAGGCCCTTCATATTCCTAAATCAACCAGATGCCATTGGGCTACATTGGCACGTGATAGGGTCCAATGGAAATGTTACTGGCGCCCGCTTGAGCAAATCGATGAATAACGGGATTCAAGTGATTCAAGTGAATATACTTTTATTTCCATCATAGAGGCACAAAGTAGTTTCTTTATATGTGTGTTTTTGAAACATTTTTATCACCCATAAATTAAAGTAATTGATTTTACTGATAGCCTAATGAGAACTTGTTTCCTTTATCTTTTCTTTTTTTTTTTTTTTGGGTCACACTGAGCAATGCTCAGGCTTTGCACTCAGGAACTACTGGCTCTGCACTCAGGAACTATACCTGTTCATGCTTGGGGGACTATATGGGATGCCAGGAATCGAACCCAGGTCAGCATCAAGCAAGGCAAATGCCTTACCCACTGTGCTGTTGCTCCAGCCCCAGGTTTCCTTTTTTTTTAATTTATTTTTATTTTTTATCATATCACCATGCGATACTGTCACTGTATCACTGTCTTCCCGCTTCATCATCGATTTCCTTGAGCGGGCACCAGTAACATCTTCATATGTCCTGTCTAATGCAAGAAGAGCCCAAGGGCACCTACTTGCTCCAGGAACATAAAGAGCCTCAAACCATTCCATCAGGTCATGGGAATGAGGTCTATAATTGTTACTGGTATTTGGCATATCAAATACGACGTGAGTAGCTTGCCAGGCTCTGCCATGCGGGTAGCATACTCTTGTAGTCATCTCTAAATCCAGAATTTATTGATGAACTGCACAGTCACGCTAGCCGGGCTGTAATCAGCTCTCTTGCTGGGTGGAGTTCTGACAAGAGGGAGTCCGGATGTGATAAATGGAGGCCCTCATGGAATGGGGGTCATCTGACTTCTTGCGAGGCTCTGCTGGGCTGGCGGGCCAGAGCTAGAACCTGCCATCCCTCCTGGTGCCTTGTGAGTGGCTGGGCACAGGGGAGAGCCAGTAGCAGCTCTGCCCCATGTCTATGAGTCTCTGGATCAGCATACCTGGGCTGAATTAAAAAAAAGACTGCTGCAGGGTGGATTTTTGATGAGCCGGGCTGTGATAGGATGGTCTGCTGGGTGGAGTTCTGACGAGGGGGAAGTCCAGATGTGGAAAATGGAGGCCCTCATGAAGTGGGGGGGGGGGTGTCGTCTGGCTTGTTGCAAGGCTCTGCTGGGCTGGGGTCCAGGGCTAGAACCCGCCATCCCTCCCAGGCACCTCATGAGCAGCTGGGCACAAGGGGAAGCCTGTAGCAGCTCTGCCCCATGTCTTTGAGTGTCTGGATCAGCATACCTGGGCCGGATTTGAAAAAGACTGCTGAAGGGTGGATTTCAATGATCCAGGCTGTGATAGGCTGGTCTGCTGGGTGAAGTTCTGACGAGGGGGAAGTCCGGATGTGGAAAATGGAGGCCCTCATGGAGTGGGGGGGGGGGGGATCGTCTGGCTTGTTGCGAGGCTCTGCTGGGCTGGCAGGCCAGGGCTAGACCCCTGCCATCCCCCCCGGGTGCCTCGTGAGAGGCTGGGCACAGGGAGAGCCAGTAGCAGCTCTGCCCCATGTCTGTGAGTCTCCAAGAAGTCTCCAAGTCTTCCGGGGGCTGTTTTGTAGCACAAGGTCCCAGAGGGCAGAGAAAGGGCATTCTTTGCCCTGGTGCTGCTCTGGGAAGCTCTGCAGGACTTGTCTCTGTTTCTTGAGCTCCTCTTCCCGTTCCTGCACAGCTCAGATCTCTTCTTCAATCATGGACAAAGTCCGCTGCTTCCGTGACCTCAGCTTGAAGGGATCAACCATCACGTCGGACTCCTGAGTGGCCAGGAGCGAGGCTGTGCTCCTGAGCTCGGCGGCCTCCGAATACTTGCTGAAATAGCCACCCTCGGGCCTGGTCTCCTCCATGTTGATGGGGCTGCTGGGCTGGACAGTGGGCAGAGGTTGGGAGAGCCGCCTTTCCCTGAGTGCCCGGTCTTCAGCAGGCTTGATCTTTGGTAGGACATCCCTTTACTCCTGCACAGGAATGGACACCTGAGGGGCTCGAACATGCCCTGACGTTTCCCTGAGCTGGCAGCCCCAGTTTCCTCCTGGCTGGCTTCCTGTGGAGGGGCTCCACCCCTGCTGGCCTGGGCAGCAGCTCTATTGTCTTGATTGGCTATGACCTGTTGAATGGCATTTTGCACCAGGAGCCCCGCCTGATATTCCAATGGGTCATCCACAGGCGGGGAGTCTCCCAGCGTGGAAGAGGGGAATAGAAGCCATGATCGCTGAAGGACTTGGAGATGCCTTCCCCTCGGCCCTGGAGGAGTTGTCTGTCTGGGGAGTCTGGGGCAGAGGTAAATCGGCCAGGGAGTTCTCCTGCAGAGCATTGGTGTTCTCATTGGAGGCCCGCTGTCGCTGATGTTGTCCATGCTGAAATCATTGGACAGGATCTCCCCGGACTGTGGTGTCTTGGGACCTCACAGACAACTCCTCCAAACCGGAGTCCAGCTCCTCTGGCGTCAAAGAGACATTGACCAACTTGGAGAACTGATCCAGAAGCCCCGGATCCTCGTCCCTGACCATGGTGAGGATGACTCGGGCGCTTGTAAACTCTCCGTCCTCTGTCCAGAGATTAGATGAGGGTTTGGAGGGTTCATGGTAGGACCCCTCCTTCCCGGCAGAGCGGGGTTGCCCTGGCTTCCTCCTATGGGCTTGCTCTCCGGGGCACAGCTGGCTTTCTGCCCCTTGGCTGCCAGTGCGGCACTGTCATCCGGTCCCCCCAAGAGAAGCTGGTCTCGAGATGGTCAGTGATTTGTCGGAGTTGATGGACCCCAGAGGCCTGTAGAAGGGCTTGATGGAGAAGAGCCGGGGGTTACTCTGGCCCTTGGGCATGGCTGGCAGGGAACTCTCCATCTGCTGGAACTGCTTGCAGGCAGCGGAGAAATCAATCTGCTCCGTGACAATGTCCTTTGCGCTCTCAGTCATACTGGGAGGTCAGGGAGAGGGTGCCAAGGCAGCGGGGGCTGGGGTGCAGGGTGGCGGCTGCTGTAACTGCTGCTGTAACAGCATCTGCTCCAGCTGTGCCCGCTTCTCCTTGCACTCCTTGTACTTCTTGTGCGACTCCAGGTGCTCCTTGTCCAGTTGCTTCTCCAGGGTCTTTTCCTGGGGTGCATTCCACCACTTGGCGGTGATGCCGGGGTTCTTCTTCATGGCCTGACTCTGGATGAACTCCCGCCTCTCCTTCTCCAGCTCCAGCATCTCCTCGGAGGGCCGCACCTTGCGCATGCAGTGCTGGTCTCTGCTGCTCTCGTCATCCTCAAAGAGCTCGAGGGCTTCTTGTCCTCGTGGAAGGCCCGCAGCTCAAATTTTGCCTCCTTCTTCAGCGTGGGCATCGTGAACTCCCCATCTCGGGATGAACCCCTGGAGCTGGTGGAGGAGCTGGGGCTCACGGGGGGCTACAGGCTCTTCCCGACATATCTTGGGGGTGCTGCGGGGAGTCGCCGTTCTCTCTGCCCCCTCTGCCATGGTGTCAGAGCTGCTTTGAAAGAGCTCGATGTGGGGTGGGGGGATGGCTGGTGGCTCTCTTCGTGGGTTCTGGGGGGGGGTTTCTGTGGGAGGGGGTGGGCTGAGGCTGTCCCCCAGGACGGGTGCTCTGGGCTCGGGGGATGATGTGCCTTTGTAAGTTCCGTCCAAGGCAGAATCACAGCAGTTAGCCTCTAGCACCTAGTCTAGATAGTGAATCTCTCTGGCCACATCGCTGTCCAGAGACTCATGTTGAGAGCGCAAAGGAGGCCATTGTGCGGGGTGAGTAGTAGGGGGTGGCGCGGTCCAAGGGAGGTGGGCAGAGGCGATTCCAGGAACACTCTTACATTCTGCCACGGAGCCCTCAATTTCCATGTTTTTGTGATCTGGGGGGAAGAGAGCTGGTAGCCGGCTCCAGGAAGTGGGCGCTACAGGTCTCGGTCTCGTTCTTTAGCCAAAGATGATCCTCAGGAAGCTAAGGAGGCTTCTCTGGGCGCCGGATCTCAGGGGGTGTCGTCCTCCCGCTCTGCTCTGGCTCTCACAGCCGCCCCTTCCTCCCCCGCAGTGGCGTCCCAAAGACTCGCAGGGAGCCCCAGGTCGGGCGAGTGCATCTGCCCAAAGCCTCCGCCACTGGGCCAACAGGGAGGCGATACACAATTACAAAAATGTTCATGATTAGGTTTCAGTCATACATTGTTCCAGCATCTGCCCCTCCACCAGTGCCCTATTCCCACCACCAATGGCGCCAAATTCTCTCCCCCTCCTAGCCTGTCTCTATAGCCAGCACTTTTCCTTTTCTTCTCTCTCTCTGTCTCTTTCTCTCTCACATTGTGGCTTGCCCTACAGACGTTTAGGAATTGTCATGTAAGTCTCTTTGTGTACATGCAATGCTCAGTTCTATTCGGGCATTAACATTCCCCCCAATTAGTAGAACACTGGTATATATTTATATCCCATTAATAGTTTTATTTTTTAAATTATACTTATTTTACTAACGTTAATAAGTTGTGATAACCCACTGCCATCGGACCAGACCGTGTATTAGACACAGATACATGGGGCAGGGCTGCTACTGGCTCTCCCTGTGCTCAGTTTAGCTGATCATGAGGTGCCCAGAAGGGAAGGCGGGTTCTAGTCCTGGCCTGCCATCCCAATAGAGCCTTGCAAGAAGCCAGAGGAGCCCCCACACTATGAGGGCCGCCATCTTCAGCATCCAGACTCCATAACTCGTCAGAGCTCAACCCAAGATAAAAGTCGATCACTCCCCATTGCAGGTTCATCAGTAAATATACGAACTGAGAGCCTGCTACTGAGAATATACCTCCCACACAGCAGAACCTGGCAAGCTGCCCGTGTTGTATTTGAAGCAAAAAAGAAAAAAAAATTGCAAACAACCAGTGTTGTAGGATTCTTATCAGGTTCATCCTCTATGGTAAAGAGTCTGAATATGCTTAACAAAGTAAAAAATAGAAATCCCATTTGACCCAGCAATTCTACTTGTTTTGATATCTATCCCTTATATGAAAATATTAATTAAAAAGATATATGCATATCAATGCTTCTTGTAATTCTTAATACAGTGGAAAGGATTTGTAAATCATCCAAATGTTCAACAAAAGATGCAGGTAAAGAAGTCATTATAAACACACACACACACACATATATACATGCACACACAATGGAATTCTATAAGAAAATAAGAAAGCAAGCAAATTGTTGCAATTAACTGGAACTGGGGATATCATGTTAAACAAAATAAGTCAGAGGTAGAAGGACAAACACCAAATTATCTTTCACAGATGGTGTATAGAGACAAAACAAGGAAATGGGAAGTATTAATAATAACAAAATTTTAAACAATTGCAAAAACTCAGACTAGTGAGCAGTGGGAGGAGAGAAGGGGAAATAAAAGGTGGACTAAAGGTAACAGAAGGACATTGGTAGAGGATATTGGGCACATTAGTGGGGGGGTGGGGTACAGTAACTTTGCACATTGATACCACAAATATTAACACTATTGTAACCATGTTGCCTGTACTAAAATATATAGTTTGTAAGTCTAACTTCTTGTGGCCCCATTGGCTTATCTAAATTGGCTTATCTAGTGCTCCCATTTCTACACCATTGGAATAAAGAGTTCTTGTAAAGCTGATTCTAGAGCCTTTTCACAGTTATTAAACCATCATTTCTCAAGTTCTTAGAATTTATATATAGGAATGAGCTAGAACTTGATACAATATTTCATCAAAAATTTATGTGAAAGTTGGGACCCTGTATTGGTAACAGCATTTTGAGTGAAAAGTCTCAAACCCAAAACTTATTTTTTGCTTGTACCTAGTATTTTGCTATTATTTCAGGAAACTTTAATTACAACAATGAAAAAGAAGTGAAAATTAAATATTACTTTACTCTAATTAGAGCACCACCTTCAAAATCATAAAATTAGAATTGACAGCCTATTCATGCCATAATGAACCTGATCACATCTTTCCCAGGAGCTCAGAGCAATGCTTTGTGCAAAGATAACTCTCAACATAGTTGATTAAAAGAGCTGTTCCCTATCTTTCAGGGACATTGCCTTTCTAAATGCTCCAGTGGCTCCTTGTGTTTCCATTGGCATAAAATAGAATGTATTTATTCCCAATAACATAACCAGCAGATGTCTCCAAGGTCATAAGGCAACTTGAATGGCAGCAGTTTGTGGTATTTTTGTATCCCTCACGGCTCATTGGAAATAAATGTGCAACTACCTGTGTTCAAACTTCTTGCCCATGCAATCAAGTTTTTTTGTAATAGAGCCAAATAAAGAGTAAGAGGGCTCTAGGAATTAAAATTTGTCTTTTAAGTTTTAATCTCCAGAATAAAAATGATGTGAATTTTAAGAAATTAAAAGAGCATAATTTATTAGAATTATTAAATTGTGTCCTGAGCCTGCAGTGTAGCAGGGCACTAGCCTTGCATTTATGAAACCTTGGGTTCTATCTCCACACCAAAATTATTTAATTGATTTTTGTTCTTTGTTATAAATTAACCTATGTTGTTAAAGTATTTCTACTGATACATGAAAGAATTCTATTTTTTTTACAAATTATTACTCTTTGGTCTGCTCAAAATATTTCTTCTCACTTTCTGTAACTTTATGAGCATCTGTAATGTCTATTGAGCTTGTGTGATGCTATCACTCTCATCATGAGACATTTCCAGAATTTTGTGAGTGGCCTTTCACATTGCTGTCAGAAACCATGCCGATGTGACGAGTAGTCAGAGATGAGCATATTTCCAGAGAGATGTTTCCCACAGGAAGTCTGCCTTTGGATATTTACTGTCCAGCAAAGTATATTAATGTCCTGCTAGAATCATCTCAGACCCTCAGAAAGAAGTAGAGTATTGAGAGAGGCATGAATACAATAACAAAAAGAAAGACCAAAAAAAAAACTGTATTAAATCCTTAGGCAGAATGTAGAAGAAGCAGAACGAAAGTACTTGACTATTCCCACCACACAATAATTCTACTGCCATTACCTCTTAGGTGGTTATCTAATATATATTATACACATTAGCAATCATCTCCTGATATGGTTCCTTTCCACCTCATCTAGATATATTTAGCTTACAGCCTGGCTTCCATAGAGTGACTATAATAGAATGGGGTACTTGTAGGTGCAGTCCACTCCAACATACTAGAATGTCTCAATTAGCTGTTAAATTCACGATCACGATCCACGATCTTCCCGTTAATCATCTATTTGCTAGAGCGGGCACCAGTAATATCTCCATATGTCCTGTCCCTTGCCAGTAGAGCAAAGGGCATCGGCTTGCTACAGGAACATAAAGAGCCTCAAACCATTATATTAGGTCATGGCAATGACCTAAAATAATTGTTACTGGCATTTGGCATGTCAAATACAACACGAGCAGCTTGCTAGGCTTGCTGTGCGGGAGGCATATTCTTTAAACACCTCCAAATAAAGCATTTATTGAAGAACCGCGGCATAGCGGCC
>JAJIBD010008765.1:0-36872 GCA_021461705.1 Cryptotis parvus
CTGGGACATAAAACATAAGTGAAAAAAAATGCAATTCAGGCACCTACTAAGTTTACTGACTAGCCACCCAGAACACATATTTTCAAACTACAATAGTCTATAGTAAAGTAACGCAGAATTTCATCAAATTCAGTGAGTGAAGTCACAAATCAGATGAGCCAAGCAATAACGATGAGATATATACCTCTCCAATAAGGAATTTTGGAAGGAACTGTTAAGGATGCATAAGGAACTCAAAGAAGCAATGGACTACAAAGTCAATAAAATACAAGAGTACATGAGAGCAGAAGTGAGTAAATTTCAGACCAAAATAGAAACATAAATGACAGATATTAAAAATGTGGTAAGTGAAATGAAAAACACACTGGAAGACCCCCAAAGCAGAGTAACAACTGCTGAATAAAGAATTAGTGATGTCGAAGACGAGGTTCAGAGATTCTCTAGACAACAACAGAAGATGGAGAAAAAGACTCACAATCAATGAACTGACTACAAGAGAAAATCGGGATGAAGCCAAAAGGAACAACATATGGATCACTGGGGTCCCAGAAGGGCAAGAAGAAAACCCTGATGAAGAAGAAACTGTCAAAGCCATCATTGCTGAGAAGTTCCCGAACTGAAGAAATCATGCTCCCAGAACAGGAGGCCCGTAGGATAACAGCTAAAAAGAAACCCCAATAAAATACTCCAAGACACATCCTTATTAAAATGACAAAATTATAGAGATAGAATACTGAAAGCAGCAAGATCAAAGAAGGAAATCACATACAAAGGAGCATCCTTAAGATTTACAGCAGACTTCTCAGATGAAACACTCCAAGCCCAAAAACAATGGTGGGATATTGTGAAAAAACTCAATGAACTATCAGGCCTCACCAAGAATTCTTTACCCGGCTAGACTTACATTCAGATATGAAGGAAAGATACACAACTTCATAGATAAACAAAAACTCAGGAAATTCATAGACTCAAAACAACTTTAAAAGAAGGATTGAAGGGTCTACTGTAAAATAAGACAGAAGCCAAAATCACAACAAGTTTAAACAGAAAGAGGCACAAAAATCTGATGACAATGATCTCTCTCAACGTCAATGGTCTAAATGCACCAATTAAGATACACAGAATGGCAAAATGGATTAAAAATCTGAATCCAAATTCTGCTGCCTACAAGAAACACATCTGAATAATCATAGCAAACACAGACTCAAAGTCAAAGGCTGGAAGACCATTCTCCACCCAAAAAACTCCTCCAAAAAAGGCTGGGCGTGGCCATACTAGTATCTGACAATGTAGTCTTCAGGCTGAAAAAGGTTAAAATGGACAATGAAGGCCATTTCTTAATAATTGAGGGGTATGTATATCAAGAAGAAATCACACTACTAAACATATATGAACCCAACGAGGGGCCAGCAAAATACTTAAAACAACTGTTAATAGACATCAAAGAAGATATTAACAGTAGCACAATAATGGTTGGAGACATCAAGACTGCTTTATCAACTATGGATAGATCAATGAGACTGGAACTCACCAGGGAAATACTGGTCCTGAAGGAAGAAATGTAAGCAAGAGTGTTGGTTGATATATACAAAGCTTTTCATCCCCCCAAAACTGAATAAACATTTTTCTCCAGTGCATATGGAACATTCTCCAAGATAGACCACATGGTGAGCCACAAAAACATACCTCAATAAAATAAAAAGATAGAAATTGTGTCAACTATCTTTTCAGATCATGATGCACTGAAAATAGAAGTTAACCATACAAGGAAGCAGAGAGTCAGACCAAACACCTGGAAACTAACAGCTCACTGCTGAACTACAAATGGGTCATAGAAGAAATCAAACAGGAAATCAAAAGATTCCTGGAAACAAATGAAAATGAAGACACCAACTATAAGAACTTGTAGGACACAGTGAAAGCAGTGTTAAGAGAAAAGTTCATAGTTCTGCAAGCATTCATCAGGAAAGAAGAAAGGGCCCACATAAATAACCTGACTTCACAGCAAAAAATATTAGTAAAAGGCCAACAACAGGAGTCGAACAGATAGTCCAACAAGTAGGAAGAAGGAAAGAATAAAACTTAGAGAGGAAATCAACGAACTGGAAACCCAAAAAACAATCCCAAAGATTAATGAAACCAAGAGTTGGTTCTTTGAAAAAATAAACAAGATCGACAAACCAATGGCAAGATTTGTAAGGACAGAAAGAGTACCCAAATAAGCAGAATCATAAATGAAAAGGGCGACATCACAACAGAAACTACAGAAATCCAAAAGATCATCAGAGATTACTTTGAGAACCCGTGTTCCATGAAACATGAGAACCTAGAAGAAATGGATAAATTCCAGAAGTCCTATAACCTCCCACGACTGAAACAAGAAGACCTCCAATACCTGAATAAGCCTAACACCATCAAGGAAATTGAAACAGTAATCAAAAGTCTGTCCAAACACAAAAGTCCAGGTCCAGATGGATTCACTAGTGCATTCTACCAAACCTTTAAGGAGGACCTACTGCCTGTCTTTTTCAAGCTCTTCCAGGAAATAGAAGAAACAGAAACACTCCCAAACAGCTACTACGAGGCACATATCACCCTGATACCCAAAGCAGGGAGAGACAACACAAAGAAAGAAAACTACAGACCAATATCCCTGATGAACACAGATGCTAAGATCTTTAACAAAATACTAGCAAACAGAATCTAAAGACTAATCAAAAAGATCAAACATCATGACCAAGTAGGATTCATCCCAGGAATGCAAGGATGGTTCAACATTCGCAAATCAATCAACATAATACATCATATCAATAAGAGAAAAAATAACAACCATATGATCATATCAATAGATGCAGAGAAATCATTTGACAAGATCCAACACCCATTCATGATTAAAGGCCTCCAGAAAATGGGAATTGAAGGAACCTTCCTCAATATAGTCAAAGCCATCTACCAAAAACCCACAGTGAGTATCATTCTCAATGGGGGAAAAATTGAAAGCCTTCCCTTTAAGATCAGGGACACATATAGTCGCCCACTCTCACCTCTTTTATTTAATATAGTGCTGGAAGTATTTGTCATAGCAATCAGAGGAGACAAAGACATTAAAGGCATCCGGATAGGTAAGGGAAGAAATCAATCTATCATTATTCACAGATGACATGATGTTATACCTAGAGAACCCTAAACTCTAAGCCCAAAAACTCTTAGAAACAATAGACATTTATAGTTGAGTGGCAGGGTAAAAATCAACAACAAAAAAAGTCGGTGGCTCTCCTATATACAAATAATGAAAGAGAAGAAAAGGAAATTAAGATATAAATTCCATTCACAATCGTGCCAAGAAAATCAAATATTAGGAATCAGCTTAACCGAGTGTGTAAAGGACCTATACAAAGAGAACTACAAGACTCTGCTCCAAGAAATAAAAGAGGACACAAGAAAATGGAGACACATTCCCTGCTCATGGGTGGGGAGAATTAACGTTGTCAAAATGGTAATACTCTCAGAGCTTTGTACAGATTCAATGTGGTCCCTATAAGGATATTAATGACATTCTTCAAAGAAATTGACCAAACACCCCTGAAATTGTATGGGATAATAAACCCCCTCAGATAGCTTAAGTAATCCTCAGGAAAAAGAAGATGGGAGGCATCACCTTTCCCAACTTCAAACTGTACTACAAAGCAGTAGTAATTAAAACAGCATGTTATTGGGATAAAAACAGACCTTGGACCTATGGAATAGAGTTGAGTATCCTGACTACCACCTCAAACACATGATCAGTTAACCTTTGATAAAGGTGCAAAGAGCCAAAATGGAGTAAGGAAACCCTCTTCAACAAGTGATGCTGGGAAAACTGGACAGCTTGGACAGAGGTCCAAAGAATGAATTTGGACCTCTGTCTAACAAAATGCAGAAAAAATCAGATCAAAATGAATTAAAGATCTCAATATCAGACCTGAATCCATAAAAGTACATTGAAGAAAATTTAGGAAAACTCTCCTTGACATTGAAGCTAAAGACATCTTCAAAGGTGAATCACCACTAACGAAGCAACTAGAAGTAGAGATAAACATATGGGACTACATGAAACTAAAAAGCTTCTGTACCTTGAAAGAAACAGTGACCAAGATACAAAGTCAGTCCACAGAATGGGAAAAAATATTCACCCAATATCCGATAAATCCAGGATATATCAGGCACTGGAAGAACTTTACAAGAAGTAAACAGCCAACCCCTTCAAAAACTGGGAAGAAGAAATGAACAGATACTTCAGCAAGGAAGGAATTTGAATGGCCATAAAACATATGAAAAAATGCTCATCATCACTAATCATCAGAGAGATGCAAATCAAAACAACAATGAAATATCACCTCACACCACAGAGACTGGCCCATATCCAAAAGGGTAAGAACAACAAGTGTGGGGTAATGGGGACTCTAATCCATTGTTGGTGGGAATGTCGACTGGTATAGCCTTTTTGGAAAACAATATGGACATTCCTCCAAAGACTAGAAATTCAGCTCCCATTTGACCCAGCCATACCACTCCTGGGTATATATCCTGGGAAGCCAAAAACACACAATGGAAACACCATCTGCACTTTTATTTTCATAGTAGCACTATTCACAATAGCCAGAATCTGGAAACAACCTGTATACCCAAGAACTGATTACCGGATAAAGAAACTTTGGTACATCTACATGATGGAATACTATGCAGCTGTTAGGAAAAATGAAGCTATAAAATTTGCCTATAAATGGATGGACATGGAGAGGATCATGTTGAGTGAAATTAATCAGAAGGTAGAAGAAAGATATAGAATGACTGCATTTATTTGCATGACATATATATATATATATATATATATATATATATATATATATATATATATATATACACACACACAATTATGATACCAAAATCCAAGATCAGGCAAAACGTGGATTAGGAAGTCTTATCAATTGCCATAAACATGTGGGGAGTCAAAGCGTTAGGTAAGACAGAGAAGGGAATATGTGCTACTAATTGTCGAAAAGGACTAATACCAACCTAGAACTTAGCATTAAATGCAGGCAAAATAATGCACATGATATTCTCTAAGTGTATGTATTACAATTCACAATGTATAAGAGAAGAGAGAGTGAAAGAGAGAGAGAGAAAGAGAAAGAGAGAAAGAGAGAAAAGAGATAAAGAATCTGCCATAGAGGCAGGATATGGGATGGAGAAGGGGAATCAAGGGATATTGGTGGTGGGAAACAGACTCTGGTTGAGGGATGGGTGCTGGAACACTGTGTGACCCGAAACCCCCAAATCCGAATAACTTTGTAATTCTATATTACACGGTGGTATAATAAATTATTAATTTAAATATATTATATGACTTATACCACTAGCCCATGACTTCACAACTAAATCCAGTGTCTAGAAAAACATATTTATCTTCCAAACATTGATGATAGCTACAAATAGATAGAAACTATTAGAAGATTGTCTTTGTCATCTAATGACTTCCACTATCACCATTTATTATCTTTTGATAACATTCATGTTCCAGAAACACAATAATAACATGCGCCCAAAGGGGTTTCAAATACATTCTTGCTTCTAAAACACCGTATCTGGTCTGCATTAGATGACCAATTCAAGTTATCTCACTATAATTTCGCACATACACACACACACACACACACACACACACACACACTTTTCAGAAGTTTACTCAAAAACAAAATAATCTGAATTCTTTTTTTTTTTTTTTTTGCTTTTAGGGTCAACCCGGTAATGCTCAAGGGTTATTCCTGGCTCTGCACTCAGTAATCGCTCTCTGGCGGTCTTGGGGACCATATGGGATGCCAGGGATCGAACCCAAGGTCGGCCGCATGCAAAGCAAATGCCTTACCCGCTGGACTATCGCCCCGGCCCTTAATCTGGATTCTTGACCCCACACTTCACACTTCTTTCCTGTTATATATCATTGCTCCGATACAGACTCCGAGGAGATTATAGGTCCCTCTTTATCTCTCATCTCCTGAGTGGAAACACCCCCAAAAAAAACTCTACAGTGCTGAATCCTAGGGGCAAGCTGCTCACTTACTTAACAATGAAAGGCGAGCACAGTTCTTCCAGGATCCTTTTCTCCGAGTAGAGCGTGCTCCTGCTGTTTGGTATCAACAATGTGCTTCTTCCTTATACATTTCATAGCAAAAGCAACGTTCTCATTTTTCACTTTAACCTATGTAAGAGAACCTGACCTCAAAATTAATGTACAAAAAGATTTGCAACAGCTATAAAACATATGTTAACTAGTGAGAATAAGTATTACATAAGTAACATGTGCACTTTTATCTACTAGTTCCTTGGAGAACTGAGTTCCACTCAGATACAAATTTCCCTTTCACTGCAACTTCAAAAATAGTTGTCATAACTGGGCAAAGGCACAAAGTTTCTGCATGAGAAATAAGAAAAAATAAATGATTTCTGGTGAATATTTAGAAATCTATTCCATATTGAGTGTGACATGAAAACGCACCTGAGTGAATACCATTCAGATTATCAAGTTATTTTTCTTAAGACTTATTCCTTTCTCAAAAGGAAAACATACTAAAGCAAGATATATTATCTACATAATCTAATATGCAGACAATAGTTCCATGAGGTCGTTTAATTTTTATTTTTTTTTTTTGTTTGGAGGCCCACACTAGTTTGTACTTCTGGGTTATTGCTGGCTCTGTGCTAAGGGGCTAACTCCTGATGGTGCTCAGGGGACCATATGGAGTGCTGAGAATGGAACCTGGGTAGCTGTTGCAAGGCAAGTGCCTTACCTGCTCTACTATCTCTCCTGCCTGGTTATCTCATTTTTAAATAACTGACTTAAAAGATTGAGTTTGCACTACTTAAACTGTACTAGTTTGAGTTGTACTAGGAACAATTCAAAAGTTCACCAGCTGTATGTAGCTAACAACTTCCCTACTGGACAGTGGAAACAATGAAC
The DNA here is from genome assembly GCA_021461705.1 of Cryptotis parvus. NCBI lineage: Eukaryota > Metazoa > Chordata > Mammalia > Eulipotyphla > Soricidae > Cryptotis > Cryptotis parvus. The sequence continues at coordinate 6,998 of JAJIBD010008765.1, forward strand.
ATTTTTTAGGGTGCAGACATTTTTAAGAGCCCTGCCCTGGATCAATTGTATCACTTGTCCTCCCACTGTTCGACTTGCTGGAGCAGGCACCAGTAACATCTCCATATGTCCTGTGGCAAGCAAGTGCAGCCCAAGGGTATCCGCTTGCTCCAGGGACAGAAAGAGCCTCAAACCATTCCTTCAGGTCATGGGAATGAGGTCCGTAACTGTTACTGGGTTTTGGCATATCAAATAAAACACGGGGAGCTTGCCAGGTTCTGCTGTGTGCCCTGAATAGACAAACGTAATTTCTCCTTAAAAAGGAAAGAAAGTCATTTCAATAGATACTTATCCAGATACACTTAAACTTTCATAATCAGACTATATCTGAGGCATAACAAAACTATACAGAAAACATTTCACCCCATATTTAACAGGTTTGTCATTGGTTAGGTCCATGACTTTTTAATCAATGGTGGGATACCGTTTCAATTACTGTTAATTAACTACAGAAAAAAGATACTAGTATTGTTTATACCAATATTTTTGACAAGTTATTTGGTAAAAAATACCACTATAGATGAAAACTATCCCTATTTCTCTAAATGACATAAGAAATATCAGAGATATTCTTTGCCCTATCCAAAAAATCATTCCTCCTCCTCTTTTGCTGAAGATGAAATAATATGTGTGAAGACAAACATCTTAAATCTCCTGGAATAATTTCAGATTAAATGAAGGTATTAATGTACAAAAACAATCTTTTTAAAATCAGGCTGTGATGGCTGGATGGTAAAGGCGCTAGACTCTGAAAAAAATCTTTAAAAAACTGTTGGGCAAAGATAGACCCACGAATGCCTTGGGTTCAGAGCCATCTGTACCCAAAAGGTTACAGATTTCCATTCTACGGCTGCTCTAAATACTTAATGTGAGTACCACTCTGTATCTCTTTGGAAACTGGCTAGAAAACTCAGAGAATGGTGATGCAGAAGATAGAGCACAATCAGACCTGCTGTTCCAATCAACATGACAGAAGGCTGCTCTTCAAACACCTTTTCCTGCTCATCTTTTCTTTTCTTTCTACTAGAAACTTCTGAACAACCCAAAAAAGAGAACACTTAAAGTCATATACACACAACGGAATGGATTACTTAAAAGATATTTAGATCAGTCTAAGATATTAAGAGATTTCATGTCTATGGCACATCTACTGGACACAGTCTGTTTGTTTTTGTTTTGTGGCCATACTTGGCCATGCTCAGGGATTATTCCTAGCTCTGCACCCAGAAATCACTCCTAGAGGTGCTTGGAAGACCATATAAGATGGTGTGGATGGAACCCAGGTCAGCCATGTGCAAAGCAAACATTCAACTATCTCTCCAGCCCTTAATATTCTTTAATATATGAGTCTGTCATGAGTATGTTTGTGTGCTCACATTTTACTGTTAGGAAATAGATTATTGTGTTTGAGAGATATAAAAATGCTTACTTGATAAATTCTCCAATTATTACAATTAAGGAAAAAAATCTGCCAGTGAATGTGGATTTCATAAGAGGCTTGAAATAAAAATGACAGTTTTATAATTCTCATCAGAGCACTGCTTCTATTCAACATAAGGGTAAAAAACACATTTTCTCAATTTCAACACAAAGCAACATGCAAAAAAGCATAACAACTCATCTAACCTGACAATATAAACTAAAATATAAAGCAAAGAAAAGAGTCATAAGGCTTCTCTCAGATGCTTGAAAGCGTAAACCCCTTACAAGCTCAACTCTTCCGAACCCACCAACGCCCAGTGTTGCGATAATCTCAAGGTTCTGGAATGGGGACGATGAGGAAAATCTGGCCACCTTCTCCTTCAGCTGAATCATTTCCAGAGAGACGGCTTTGGACAACTTCCAATTAGACATGGATCTCCTGTATAAAAAGAAGTGAAACTTTACATCCACCCTCTGTCAAGTGGGATCACACCATCAATTCTACTCCCATCTTATTTCTGTCCGTAATCATTGTTCTCACTGTTTCCACAAAGACTGAATCAATTCAATCACCTGGGGAGGAGAGTAATAAAACTCTGTAAACAAAAGACTGACAAAATCACAAAATTAGAAAAGGACAAATGTCAAACTGAATCAATAGATAACCAGGTGAACTGTGTGTTATTTAAAATACATCAGAACAAAACTGTTAAGAAAAGTGTCAATTGGGATCAGAACAATAGTATAGTTGGTAGGGTGCTTGCTTTGCATGTGGCCAACCAGGGTTCGATCCCTCGATCCCTGGCATCCCATATGGTATCCTTGAGCACTGCCAGGAGTAATTCCTGAGTGCAGAGCCAGGAGTAACCCCTGAGCATCACTAGGTGTGACCCGCCCCCAAAAGAAATGAAACGCGTCAATGACCAAATGTAAAACCAAAGTGGTTTCCCCTGCTGTGCTCTATATAGAAAATAGTCGCACTGAGAATCTTTGTGTATTTTGCTATTTCTGTTATGTCTTGAAGTTTCTCTGGACAAACCAGGACCACAGTCTTATAAAACAACATTGCATATGTTGCTTTAGAGATACTATTATTTGATAATAAAAAATATGTTAAAGTACTCATTTTTGTTTTCTGGTTTGCTTGCTTAGAGACTCAAAAGCAGGGTTTGGTGTCTAGAGGCCCATCAGGGCAATTCTCGAACAACCAGGCAACAGTTCAATGCTCAGGCCCTTTAGTGGTGCTGGAGTGCACAGTTAACCCCATTGGTGCTCAAGGTTGCACTGGGCAATACTTAGGGGACTATGTTGTATCAGGGATTAAGTCAGGGTCAGCAACATGCAAAGCATATGCCTTAACCTATACTATCTCTCCATTAAATAATCATTCTTTTCTCTTTCAATTACAGTTGCATCTCTAAGTTATATTTCATGAATTGTTACTATAAAAAGGCATTTGGTATATAATTTTGAATATATTTCTTTTAAAAATCCTTAAAAGTTCTTAATTAAATGTTCTATTTTGACTTCAGTTTCCTAGAAGTTTCTATCATGCCACATTGATGGAATTATTTAGTGAATATGTGCTTAAATATACACTAAATCTGTTTTTAGCAGAACAAATTTTAAACAGATATTTATTTTATTTACATGCAAATTGACTATTTGTTATAATGTAATACTTTGCTTGCATTTTGACCTCTTTTTCTTGTACCATTTTTCTTCTTCATAAATTATATATTATAGTTTAGGCATTCCTTTTATGAAAGTCTGTTCAAAACAATTTTTTAAAATATTAATTTTAAAATGTAGAGTTTTGGGGAAGGAGTAATAATATAAGTGTGTGGGGCGCTTGCCTTTAAACCCAGCCTCCTGGGTTTGATCCCCAAGTAACACATGCAGTAACCCCAAACCCGGCCAGGAGTGATCATTGATGGCCAGAGAGATAGCACAGCGGGTAGGGTATTTGCCTTGAGTGTGGCCAACGTGACTCAATCTCTGGCATCCCATATGGTCCCCCAAGCATAGCCAGGAATAATTTTTGAGTGCAGAACCAGGAGTAACCCCTGAGCATTTGCCAGGTGTCACGCAAAAAGCAAAAAAAAAAAAAAAGAGTGATCATTGATCACAGAGCCAGGAGTAAGTCCTAAGCACAGTTCGGTGTGACAGAAAGAAAAGAAAGTAGTTTTCTATTAAATAAAATTTCTCATTAGCATATTATAATTAGAGACCTACCCAACTTCTTCCTTGGATACACTGGTCCACAACTGGGAATTGTGAACCGGTTTGAACTAATTGTTATGATACTTTGAACTAATTGTTCAAAGTATACTTTGAACTAATTGTTATGATCGCCTACTATGTATTTAGACTAAATGAGCTACTCTAGCCTCAATATCTTGTTTGACTTCCTTAGATAGACAAGAGGCTTATTTCTCAAATTAATCAATATTCTTTTGCGCTAACTCATCAGAATGTAAAGAATCCCTTTTCCATGACTTCCTATCAAGGTATTTCTCCCCAACATTCCTAACTGACTCCTAAAGAAAGGAATCAACAACATATAGACTAAAGTAACACCTATTATAGTGGTAAATAATGTCTTTTCTTGTTAAACAATTTGAAAGAATTTCCTTCCTTTGCAGTGTACTCATGCCAAATGTTATCACATAATAATTCACACCCTTTTGATCCCAAGTTCCTGGATGCAGGAATCAGATCTTGCTTAATAAAGGATTCCTGGGGTCAGAACAATGGTACAGCAGGGAGAGCATTTGCCTTGCATATGACTGACCCAGGTTTGATCCTTGACTGTCAGGGACCACCACTGGGGTCCCCCGACAGCGCCAGAAAGCTAGTTCCCTTCTACCTCCAAAGTAGCTGGGAATGGATGAAGACTCAGGAATCCGATGCAGTTTTAAAAGGCTTTACTAATCACAGCTTCAGGCATACAAATCAGCAATAGGAAAAACCCAGTGCTTAGGATTCCGGCTAGAACCCCAGACACGTGTAGGCCAGGATGGTGGCCACCACGTGTTAAGGCCCTGTAGAGAGGAGACAAGACTTCCAAGAAGAGTGCAAGCCCCAAAGAGAGCCCAAGAAGAAGAGAGAGTGAGAGAGAAAGCAGGCTGGTTTTATACCCTTGCAACTCAGGCCTCCCACTATTATGGGAAGCAGGAAGGGTCAAATGCCCATAGGTAATTTCTCCCAGCACCTCACCTAGGCCCTATTATATGCTCATGTTTTCAGCCAAGATCTGCCTGGAAATGCCTTATAGAGTAGAGAAGGGGGTTTCTGAGATGGCATGTCTCTGTACCAAAGACTAATACTAATGCCAGTTAAATATTTCTCCAAGCCTTCACAAGAGTCTCGTCTACTTCACAGTAGTTTTGTATTTTAGTTGCCTTTGAGTTATCAGGGGAGCTATGCTTGCTTGCTTGGAGGCAAACAGCATAGAGATCCAATGTGTCCAGGCAAATATGCTGGTAAGATCTAGCTAGTCCCACGATGATTGTGGTAGCATGAGAGAATATTTATACCAGCCAGTACAGAATACATGGTCAGATAAACTGCCACATTTAGACTACCCCCCTATCTACGAAGTGACCTGCAGGAGGCAATCCAGGGTAGATGCAGAGGCTCTTAGAGAAGTCCTGCAATACTCGACATCCCATATGGTTCCTTGAGTCATTCCTGAGTGCAGAGTAACCTCTGAGCATTGCTAGTTGTGGCCAAAAAAAGAAAATAAAAGAAAAAAAAAAAGATCCCTCTACTTACTTTGCATGTCTTTTTTTCATCATCACGGTTTAGGTTTGCCACATACCCTTCCAGATATTTCTGTAGTTCCTCAAAAGTCCCAACAGTTTGATTGAATGTTCTAAATAAACAAAATATAATTAAAAAGCTGTCAATAATTATCATTGCAACTTGACATTTTTATGAGCTCATAGAACAACATTCCTTACATGGTTATATACAATTATGTGAATACACATTGCTCTTTAATAATTTATTATGTTAAAGTTGCCAGTAAATCATAGCATCATTATTATAAATTTATAATTGATTCTCAGAGAATATTCAATCAAAGAGGTTATAATAGTGAGAAACTTTTCATGCTTTACTTGCTGCACAATATCAGATTAAAGAGGGGCTAAGAGTAAATATTTTGAGATAATCAGAACTGTCTTTGGAAATCCAGGATATAGATCATTCTGATTCATCAGGTATTTAACTTCTCTCAATGACAGGAAACATTCTTGGAAATTTTTAGGTATCATAATGTCTAATACACTATATTGTATGTATATTACAGAATCTTAACTTACATATGTAAGCGAAAAACCTTAGAATAAACTTCCAAATAATTTGTAAACTATATTAAACCATGTATCCTCTTTGAAGCTTATAAGTATATGAGAGACTATGTATTTGATTAGATGACTACAATGATAAAAAAAGAACACTGCTTTTCTTTATTTTATTATCCCTAGCATTATGAAGCAAATTATAAGAGGTACTATAGAGTTGAGAGACTCACAGACATGGGGCAGAGCTGCTACTGGCTCTCCCCTGTGACCAGCCGCTCACGAGGCGCCCGGAAGAGATGGTGGGTTCTAGCCCTGGCCCACCACCCCAGCAGAGCCTCGCAACAAGCCAGACGACCCCCACTCCTTGAAGGCCTCCATTTTCCACATCCAGACTTCTCTCTCGTCAGACCTCCACCCAGCAGACCAGCCTATCAGCGCCTGGCTCTTCGAGTTCCACCCTGCAGCAGTCTTTCTTAAATCCGGCTCAGGTATGCCGGTGCAGAGACTTGTAGACATGGGACAGAGCTGCTACTGACTCTCCCTGTGACCAGCTGCTCACGAGGCGCCCGGGAGGGATGGTGGGTTCTAGTCCTGGCCCACCACCCCAGCAGAGCCTCGCAACAAGCCAGATGACCCCCCACTCCTTGAGGGCCTCCATTTTCCACATCCAGACTTCTCTCTCGTCAGACCTCCACCCAGCAGACCAGCCTATCAGCGCCCGGCTCGCGGCCGCTTGCACCCACGCAGTTCATCAATAAATGCTGGACTTAGAGATGCCTACAAGAGTATGCTACCTGCACGGCAGAGCCTGGCAAGCTACCTGTGTTGTATTTGCTATATATGCCAAATACCAGTAACAATTATAGACTCATTCCGGAATGGATTAAGGCTCTTTATGCTCCTGGAGCAAGCAGATGCCTTGGGCTCTACTAGCATGAGACAGGACATATGGAGATGTTACTGGGGCCCGCTCGAAGCAAATCGATGATGAACGGGAAGACAGTGACAGTGACCATAGAGTTGGAGCAATGTTGGACTCAGCCAGGGGATAGCCAAGCCCCTTACCGGGAGGTCAGCTCCATGGGTTGCTGGCCGAGTAGCACAGCTGTGGGTCTGAAGTGGATGGGTCTGGATCTCTCCAGGGTTGCAAATTAGCTGAGTCTGGCGTGAGTGGGTCTCTCTCTTCCGGGGAAACTGGCATGGAGGTGGAGGAAAGGGCAAGACCCACCCACGCCAGACTCAGCTAATTTGCAACCCCGGGAGGAGATCCAGACCCATCCACTTCAGACCCACAGCTGCGCTGCTCGGCCGGCCCGTGTGGAAGCAACCCATGGAGCTTACTTCCCGGTAAGGGGCTCGCCACCCCCTGGCTGAGTCCAACATTGCTCCAAGGGTTTGCTTGAGCAGGGGAGAGACCATGCTGGCCGGACTTGGAGTGGAGTTTTGGGCTCTGCCCTTTCCTCCACCTCCATGCCAGTTGCCCCGGAAGAGAGAGACCCACCCATGCCAGACCCACAGGTCCCTTGCCGCACGGCCACAAAGCAGCTGTGTGATATTTTCATAGGATACTGAATTTTGCATAAAGTTTTTCCCAAATTCTTTCACATTTATACATAGTAAACAGTTATAGACATGTTTTAACTGATACCAGTAAGCCTGGCAAGAAGCCAGAGCAAACCACACATCATGCAGTTAGTCATTCTCAACATCCAGACTCCATAGTTCCTCAGAGCTCCATCCAAGAGAAAACTTGATCTTCCCCTTTAAGTTTCATCAGTAAATGCTCAGGTTGAGAGCCTTCTATTGAGACTATACCACCTACACGGTAAAGCCTGGCAAGATTATTTACTTTTTATGCCAAAGACTACTAATTATTATGGACCTCAGTTCCATAACCTGAAGAATGGCTGGGCTCCTCCTGTCCCTGTAGCAAGTAGATGACCTTGGGTTGCACTTGCTTGTGACAGGACAAATGGAGATGTTACTAGTGCCCACTCGAGCAAATCGATGAACCATGGGAAGACAGTGATACAGTGATACAGTGATACCATAGAGTTAATGCAATTCTAGGCATGAATATTTTTAAGGAACTCATCAACAAAACAATGCATTATTGGATAATACCTGGTCAACCTATTTCCTTTTTAACAGTTGGCATCTAAAAATGACCTTGATCTGAACATATTTTGTACCTTCCTAGCCCTGTGCTTTTGCTTTTTAAGTTCTACTTCACTTAGAGGAACTTCTTCACTGAAACTGACTTCTGCATTTTTCTCTTTGTCCAGGATAAAATGCTTGACTTTAAACAGAATTCCCATATTTATTATATAAAAATACTACTTAATTGCACCATTGATTTTTTTTGCAAAGCTGCTATGGGAGCCAAGTAGTGGGCAGAACATCCAAAGGGGTTGGGTATGAGCCCTACTCTAGCACAGATGTTCAGGTGGAACTATTATTGCACTTTTTTAAATTGAAGCAACACTGTTTTAAACATTATATAGGTTTCAGGTACATAGTCTTAAGTCAACATCTGTATAAGTAAGTCACTTTATGTTGGCCACCAAAATTCTAGTTTCTATCACCATAGAGTTAGCTATGATTTAGCTAGATTTAGTCCCACAACCAACTTATCTTCTGGTAAGCTTTCTTTAGTTCTTAGAGTAGAAATATTTGTTTTGATTGTTCGTTTGCTTTTTTGTTTCTGGGTCTACCACATATAAGTGATATTATACAGTCTCTCTCTTTCTCCTTCTGACTTAGTTCATTAAAAACTGGTCAGGGCAATTCCAACAGTGTTTTCAACTGCTGGTCTATGAGTCAGTACACAGAGATCCTCACCAGGCTACAGACATATAAAAATAGAGGCTGAAGGGGATAGAGCGATAGTCCAGTGAGTAGGGCGTTTGCCTTGCGTGCAGCTGACCGGGTTTGATCCCGGCATCCCATATGGTCCCCGAGCACCGCCAGGAGCAATTCCTAAGTGCAGAGCCGGGAGTAACCCCCTGAGCATCACCAGGTGTGACCCAAAAAAGCAAAAAAAAAAGAGAGACTGAAAATCACAACCTGCACCTCCATCTGCAAGGGAAGAGTATTAAAAATAATGAAAGTTATTATTAAGAATAAAGGAAATGGCTGTAAGCTTGAAATTTGTTAAAATTAGTATGGAAAAGATGAAAAGAGTGGCAAAGTGGCACAGATCACTCTCAACTGGTCACTGCTGAATCTGTATTATGAAGTTAATATTTCCCTGCTTATTTTAAATATGCTTGTGATTTCTATAATAAAGTTTTGAAACAACAATATTCTTTCCAACTCTATCTCTCTGATTCTATGTTAAATGGATATTGTATTCAATTAGCAGTCTACCACAAACTTTCTTTTGAATTTTTTGCCATCTATTTGTCTTGCTTATATTTTCTATGAGCATTCCTCATTTCTTAGTTGCATTATAACTTCTGGACAAAGATTTAGCTTTGGAATATTTGACTTTTTTTCTATCATATTTAGCTAATTAAAGAACATGCAAAGGATTAATCAAAGATATAAAGGATCAGACTCATTTAAATCACTTCAATCAAATATAGTTTGAAGTGAATTAAAGACTCAGATAAGATATTCTGAAAAAAATCCTGATATTTAGATGTAAATATGACACACATCATTTTAAAATGACTGCATTTTTTGTTGCTTTTGGACCACACATAAAAAGTGCTCAGGACTCACTCCTGGCAGGCTCAGGAGACCACATGGAGTACTGGGGGATCAAACCCGGATTGACTGCATGCAAGGCAAGTGCCAGACACACTGGATAGTTGCTTCAGTCCCAGGTTTTTGCTCCTTGGCCTGTTCTCTGCCAGGCTCCCAGAAGTCAGAAAACCTTGCACAACACAACCACAGTCACCCTTCAGTCCGACTCCCAGCTGGACACAACCCTATCCCCACGTGTGGGCTTCATCTCAAAATCCGGCATACCAACATGTGAGAGTCATAGGCTGGGTGACACAGTAGAGAACTGTTTGCTGGTAATTATTGAAAATGATGCCATCCGAGAACTGTGCTTTGACTATAGTCAAAAAGGTGCACATGATAACCTCTAAATGTATTTATTACAATCCACAAAGTGTAAGAAAGGGAAGTGAGTTGGGGGGGGGGGGGAAGAGAGAGGAGAAAGAGAGAAAGGAGGAGATAAAAAACCTGCCTTCGAGGCAGGATTGGGGATCTGGGAGGGAAGTGTGGACTTCGGTGGTGGAAGATGGGCATGGGTGGAGGGATGGGTGCTGGAACTCTGTATGACTGAAACTCAAACATGACCATCTAATAATTTTATATCTCACAGTGGTATAATAAAATATTTTTAGAAAATAAAAAATAACTACAATTTAAAGAGCTAATGAGTACTTTTATATTTTGTGGGAAGAGATACGTTTTGTTTTGAATTACTTTGACAGTTAAGTAAGCTATGAACTTGCTCATTGTGGTGTGTGAGAAAAAAAAATCCAGGAGTACTGATAAGCTTATTCCTTTGCAAGATGCAGAATTCAAATAAGCCCTCTGCTGATATTTATGTACAAACTTTACACACAAAATATTTAGTCTGCCAGCATCTGCCACTGCCACAGTTAGATTCAGATCAGAAGGCCCAGTTCTTTCCTATGAATTTTAATAGAATGTTCTCTCGGCTGACGATTGGCCAGCATTTCCAAACACTGATGAATGGAAAGACAGATGGGCCCTTGGAGTAACAGAAGGCCAAGTGTTCAAAGGTGGCAGGATCCTGCCTTCCTGACAACATCAGTATACTCACTCTCGATCTATCACCAAGCAGGCAACATCATTCTCTTCAGCAATAATGTTAGCTGATCGGACATCTTCACTGCAGACAAAAAAGGAAAATCTATTTTTTTAGACCAAAACATCAAGCATCCATTTTTGTATTAAGGAATTTGTTGCTTTGTATGAAACACTATAATATAAGCCTTCTTAAGATTATGTTTAAAGACCCTGAAAGAACGGTTTTAGGCAGTTCGTATTCCTGAAGCAACCAGATGCCATTAGGCTACACTGGCACATGATAGGTCAAATGGAAATATTACTGGTGCCCGCTCGAGCAAATCGATGAATAACGGGATGTCAAGTGATCAAGTGACGATGATGATGATTATTATTGTTATTGTTATTGTTATTATTACTATTATTGGTTTAGGGGACACAACATCTGGTCGTGCTCTGGGCTTACTCTTGGCTCTGAAGTCAGGGATCATTCCTGTTAGTGCTCAGAGAACCACATGGGGTGCTGAGAATCGAACCCAGGTTGGCTATGTGTAAGGCATATGTCCTACTTGTACTACTTCTACAGCCCCTAAAATTACAATATATACTATATTCCTTTACCCAAAAAAATAGAGAGTAGGATTTAAGATGTGTCCAAATGAGGACACAGGAATTTAGAGAGCATAACTGCATTAGAACATAGAGGAGTCAGTGACTGCATCAGTATAAGGAAACTTTTTCTGAGCTTCTCTGTGTCAGGCTAATAAAATTGTCCCCTAGGATCCAATAGGAGTTGTGAATAAGCAGGAAAAACTAAAATTAACAGAAAAATATAAAAATTTAAGTAACTGACATATAACAACCCAATCGTGAATTAAATCCAATTTCAAAGCACCTAAGGAATTCAATACTAAAATACTCTTTTTTATATAAATCTTGAGCTGTCCATTTTTCCATTTAAAATAGCCCAAATCAGGGCATGTCTTACAATAAAACATGAGTCACATTGTAATTGACACATAGTTTTCTTTATAAGGATATATTAATAGTACATCTTATAACATATCTTAAATGCAGGGATCAAATGCATGTGATCAAATGATGGTGAATTTACTTACCTAATGATTATTACTTAATAGGTCAAGCATCAGCTTAACTTTTCTTATATAGATCTCCTCCCTTTATTTTCTATAAATCTAAGACATTGACTAAAAAGTTTCTATCTCTACTGTCCCTAGTGCTCTGAGCTTTTGTGCTGGGCAACTTAGAATAGCAAGCACATTGAGACAATTCTAAGTAACTTCATCAGAAATTGGTCACACAATGGATATTGCTGCATCTTCTCTTGGTGTTGGGACAAGGGAAACTTGCTTAAACAATTTCTACGTTCCAAAGAAGTTCCCTGTCTGCACAGTATCCAAAAACCTCTAGTAATCCAACACCTCCAAGTTTACAGCATCACCAATGCAACTAGATCACTGGCTGGACACTTGATTTAGCATTCAGGCAGTTTTCACTGAATATAGGAAGGCATCTAGGGACATAGAGACAATTAGATAAAGATATGCTATACACATATATGTGATCTTGAATTCAGGCTAACTTTTGTGAGTTCACAGAACTCTAAGTTGACTTTTATATGTGAGGCCTTGGGCTCAATTCACAGTAGCACCCGCACAAAAACAAAATTAAAAACAAAGGAAAAAGCCTACCATTTCTTCTACTTCTCTGTGTGATGATTTTTACCATATTCTCAACAAACATTTTATAAGAGACTTATAAGTACAGATGTCTTGTTCATAGTAAATGTGTCATAGACTTATGACATAAAATTATAAAAGAACTCTTGGGATATTTAGTGTCGAATCATGGAAATACATAGAATGTAGGGAATACAGAGTTGCAGTGGGCTTAGAAAGTGATAGGATAAAAATGCACAAAATGTAAAAATATTTGTGTCCAATTCCCTTTCATATTGGCCTTAGAGCTTTTATGGATGGGTCAGGGAGATAGTTCAAATGATCGAGTACATGCTAAACTTTATATTTTCAAATGCTTCCTGGAGTCAGGTGTTTTGTTAAATGTTAATTCTCATGTGTCTCATGAGAAAACACTCTAATTGGCTAGCTGTAATGTAACAGCAAAAATTATTTCAGGTCCAGCAAAAATACAGAGCATATTTCCTTTCAAAAACTAACTCTTTTAGTGTAGTTATAAACTTCCCAGAAATTTCAAACTCTAGTTTTTTTTTGTTATAGGTATGAAAAAAACAATCTATAAATGTTAACAATAACTACATCAAAATCCTGAATAATAACATTTCATATTTATGACACTAGTTTACATTCTTATAACCTGTTTTGTCACAAGTAAACAAAAAAAAGGTTTACTTTTTCATTTTCACATGTTAAATTTTCACATGTTCATTACCAGTCAAAAATATGAAAAGAAAAAATCAACTAGTTTTTAATTCAATTCTTAATTTTTTACCAATATCCACAATTAAGTTTAGATTTTCGTTTTGAAAAAGAACTTTATGAATACTAGTTAAATTTGTCTTCAAATAATTTCTTAACAGTTTTTCTTGATTTGTATTCATGTGATCCTGACATACTAATCAGAACCTGTGGCTCTAGGTAAAATTTGAGTGAGAGACAAATACTGCTTTGTTAGCATAAATTTAAAATAAAAGCAATTAGTGATGATCTACACTTTAAATAATTAATGTCAATATTCAGTTCAAAGCATATAAAACTTTAATAAAGTATGCTGCTCAAAATTTTAACTTGATCTTTAATAAAGCTATTTATACTTCAGAAACAGAAATATATTTCCTGAGGTTGCTTTCTTAGTTCCAGGAAGTACAAACTTTCTCCTGAGTCACTTTATTAACTTTTATAAATATTTCTCCCATCAGTTAAATCAACAGAAAATAAACCCTTGGACCAAAAGACCGAGAGTTCAGATAGTTATTTCAAGTAAACTATTTTAAGTCACTTCCAAAATCTGAAAAGTGAGTTGATAAAAATTTCTAGAAAAATATTTTATTTGGCATGACAATTTAAAAGTAGACAAATATGTAAAATAATTACCTGACCATTTCTAATCTATAAACAAGATTATATTTCAAACCTTGGAAACAGAAAAATTTGTTCTGTAGGAAAAATTATAATTTTCACGTTCTTATCTCTTACAAACAATTCTAAGAAAATACCAATTATTATTTTTACTAGCAAAACTTTGCAAACTTTCCAATTTGGTAGAAAATTGGCAGACTGAATTCCTCCACAACAATGACTGTTTAAATATAGTTTAAATTTTTACTGAATTCCTAAATATTGACTAATATTAATTTGGCAGTATAATTTGAAAACTCAGATCAGTTGCACTCACAGAATAATCAGTTTCAAACACAGTGTATAAATGTACAGATTCACCTGATAAGAGCTTTTTCTCCAAAGTAATCCCCCTTCTGCAATGTTTTTATCAGTTGTGGTTGCTCATAGCCTTCTGTACTCTGGGTGACTTTTACCTAAAAGACATCAAGAGAAAGACAAAAAAAAATAGGAGAATCTGAACATATAATCATTTAATCAAGCCTCGCCATCTATATAAACCTGACCAAAAAAGAAAAAAATTAAAGCTTTGTTTTAATTTTTCAATGATTAGACAATCTAATGATACTAGTTTAGTCTGTTTAACTGCAAAGTAATATGATTCAGTATCATCAAATGTTTTGTCAATGATAGACTACTTTCTCTGAGAGAAAAAATTCTCCATTCAAACCCAACTTCCCAAAGTTTGAAGTTCCACATGGATCCAATTACTCCTTTCAAGAAACTGCCCAAAACAAAATAATCATGTTATTCAAAAAGAGTTGACAAATCAACTGAGATAAGCTTGTGTATTAGGTATTCTGAGGCTCAGTTCTTACAGACTAAATCACTTAAATCTCTAAATATGAATTAAATGGTTAGCATGAGTGTTGAAGGACAGGTTTAGCTAATCTGGGAGCTTTGTTGTTTTGCCCTCTCCCAGATTAATCTATTTAAGCCAAGGTTCATTCTAATGAGACCTCTCTTCTATGTAAACACTGCTAGAGGGTGTGGCAGTTACAGAAGTCACCTTGATTGAATAACTTCTGACTTATACATCTACTAAGACTTCTATGTTTTTTTAGATTGGGCACAGCTCCTCTTTATACCCACTGCACCCAGATTGGTACAGTTAGAATTTACCAGAAAACTACCACCCTGGCTACGCTGAGACTATAGGAAGACTACAGGAAGGATCATACTAGTTTGCTCTAAGCAGGCGAGTGTGACCCTTTCAGTACACGAGAACAAGATACTCAGAATCACCCTGGTGCAAATAATAAGAAGGACCTTGTGGGTACCATCTAGATTACATGAAGCTCATGAAATTAAGATGTATTACTTTATATCAGCCCCCTCCTCTCTCTCCAGTGTTTTACATAAGAGATAATTTACATAAGGGATTAGTCCTTGGCTTAATCTTTGTTTATACCTGCAATAGGGTGTGGCACTACACTCTGTTTAGAGTTCTTTGTTGACACAACCCTTCCTGGATTACTTTGGTGTATATAAGGGGACTGACTTGAGGCCCCTTCAGCTCCTCAGCTTTCGGCTTTTGGCTCCTGTGGCTTTTGGTTCTTGGCTTTTGGCTTTTGGCTTTTTGCTCTTTGGCCTTTTGCTCCTTCTTCTGGGTAGGACTCATCTCGGGTGAGATCCTCTCCCTTTGAGAGGATTTAGGCTCTTTTGTATGGTCTAAGTTAGGAACATAGCTAGAGTTTGTTCATTATATTGGAGTGCTGTGGAAGAGCTTTTGTACTATTAAAAACATTTTTTGGAACTGCACCGGACTTGTGAGTTTTCATCTGTTCCCCGGCATCCTCAGAGATAGAAGAGAACTTCTGTCCTGACACTGTTGGGGACCCCAGCGGCTTCCCGACACATGAGGAAGAGGTTAAAATTTTATGGGTGCTTGACTGTGAATATCACCCCAGGATTTTAAAGAACCTCCAAAGCTGAGCCCCCAAAATGTAAATGTGTCTTGCATGTGACCTAGATTGCTCCAGTTCACATGGGAATATGGGTTACTTCATGATGATTATGAATTTTACTAACATTTATGGAAGAACAATAAAAAATTAAATAATAAATGCAATTTACTTATTATCCATAATTATTTCAAACCACAGGATCCAGTTTGGAAAGAGAATAAAATGTGAGTCTAAATACTGAAGAGTTGCTGAAGGTTGAAATTATCTTTATTAATTTTTTCCCCTCATTTGGGGCCTCATCAAACTTCAGTCACAATCAAGTTTAAAGGGGTAGTGCTTGATTCTATGATAAACTTCCATGGAAGTAATAACTGTAAAATTTAACAATCTATAGGCTCAGAGGCTCAAGCTTTTACACTTTCTTCAACATTATACAAAGCTTCTAATGTCTGAGAAATATTGTGTCATAAAAGAAATGACTGATAAGTTATCTTCCAATATCCAAGTTAAACACTATGTACATTTTTACATATTTATAGTGTACAGAAATCAGTGTAAAGTATACACATTAGCATAATGCAATTGTAAATATTATTGTATTTTCATCAGCATTGATCCACTTGACCCCTGGTATAAACTGTATGCACTAAGGTTTTGAGCCATGTTGTTCTGGAACTTTCCATTTGACTATCACTGGTGCTAACTGCCAGACACATTTTCCTCCACTGCTATTTTTCTTGTGTTGGATAGGAAAATTCCAACTCTGAATCTGGATACTTGGACTGACTGAGACTCCATGTATTTGAAAGCTAGAAAAGACATTAGAAACAATCCAATCTTTGATATACAATAAAACTTGTCACTTGTCACTTATCTTCCCCTTGTTCATTGATTTGCTTGAGCGGGCACCAGTAACATCTCCATTCATCGGAAATGAGGCACATTATTGTTACTGTTTTTGGCATATCAAATATACCATGGATAGCTTGCCAGGCTCTACTATGGCTCGGGGGTTCATCCCAGGGGGCCCAGTGTTTTTCTATGTTAGACCATCAACTATTCAGAGCCCACAGGGTAGAACCCTGGGTGTAAACTAAGACCAAAGAAAGTCAGGGCCAGAACAATAGTCAGCAAGAAGGACTTCTGCCTTGTGTGCAGACATTTCCTTGTTTGATCCCCAGCATCCCATATGATTCCCAAGTAACACCAAGTGCAATTCCTGAGTGCAGAGCCAATAATGTCCTTGAGCACCAGTGGTTGTGGCCCCAAAACAAAACAAAAAAAAATCAAAGTTTTTGTTTTGCATGACATCACCCCCCCCAATAGATTTCAGCACAAGCTTCTTATATCTACAAGCACAGAGCTCAGACTGTGCTGAGGTGCTTGGCAAACTGATTTTGGAGACTTTTAATTTTCTTTAAGTAAACTTTTAATAGTATTTACCTTTCCTTTCGCTAAAATGAAAAAGGTGCTTCCTTCTTCACCCTCTCTAATAATGTAATCTCCTTTGTCATAGTACTCCTATTGGGAAGAGAGAAAGGTAAAGGTTAGACACACACTGAAGGCATACACTTAAAGACAAATAAATGAATGTCCTTGAATTAACCAGTTTCATGCCTGCCTCTTCTATTTCTTGCTTAACATAGTCATAAATTTTTTATTAAACATTTAATTATACCACCGTGAGATTACAACGTTGCTCATGTTTAGAGGTTTCAGTCACATAGTGTTCCAGCACCCGCCCTCCACCAGTGCCCATTTCCCACCACCAATGTCCCCAATTCCTTCCCCGTCCCATAGCCTGCCTAAATGGCAGATTCTTTATCTCTTTTCTCTCTCTCTCTCTCTCTCTCTCTCTCTCTCTCTCTCTCTCTCTCTCTCTCTCTCTCTCCTCCTTCTCTTACACATTGTACTTAGAACCCGTCATGTGCATTTTTTTTGCCTGTATTTAATGTTCAGCTCTAGGTAGCATAGTCATGAAATTTGAAATGCTGCATTCCTAAAGGTCCCCAGGATCACTATCAGCAGTGAGGAAGTGGAGAGCAGGGGTGGAGGGATATGGTTATGGGGCTCAAATGCAGGAACCAGCATGCAAGGCATGTGCTCTGACTGTCCCTTTGAGCTAGCTCTTTGGACACTATATCAATTTTAATAGAAAAAAAGTATTACCAGATCATTAAATTTCAGCTTGAAACTCAAACCATGAAGAGTAATGAGAAACTAACCTGATACAAAGGTGAATTTTCAACAAAATAATATAAATGTAAGTGAGTGAGTAGTTGATAATTTGGAAATATTCTCTTCAATGAATATTAGGGATTTAGGCCTCAGTTTTGAATTTCTGGAAGACCAACTACTGATCAAAATCTATATACATAGTACCTACTCCATTTGGAACCTTTCTAAAGATTTATCATCATAAAAATTATCCATCAGGGCTGGAGTGATAGTCCAGCAGGTAGGGGCTTGCCCTGCAAGTGGCTGACCCAGGTTCAATTCCCAGCATCCGAAATGGTCTCCTGAGCACCACCAGGACTAATTCCTGAGTGCACAGCCAGGAGTAAGCCCTGAGCATCGCTGAGCATTGCCAGGTGTGACTCAAAAGAAAAAAAAAATGCATCAGAATTTTTCATATGTAAAGCCTATTCTTAAAAAAATCTCAAATGTCATTTAAAATATGCACACAAGCATGTGTATGAGTGTGTTTGTGCTTGTGATCAGAGAACTGTTGGGAAGGGAAAAGTAATTTATCTACCTGTCAGGACAAAAGAGCACTTTTGTCTCTAGAAAACAAAAGATGGATGGTACTGTCCACATCTGTTTGCTTTATTTTGATAGTCTTAAAGTCTGAGAACTAAAACATATCTCTAACTATTCAAACCATAATAGATATGCTTAATTTTACAAAAAAGATAACAAACGACATTGATAGCTCTCCTTTTTCTGTTAGACTTAAATTCCAAACAAAACTGTTTTAGTGTCTACTGTATTTCAGTTTCCTTTTTTTATCGTTTACTCTTAAAGTCTATACAGATAAAAGATTTTCATCCTAATATTAATAAATATACCTCTCACTTATGTAAAACTTTTTATTACAAGACCTTTTGAAGTCCTGAAAGGAAGCATGCTATCTCAGAGAAAAAAGTGCATTGAATGAGAGAGATCCAAGATCTACTTTGAATTTCACTTTCCTCTTTTTACAAGGTTCTAATAGAACCTTTACTTTCACAGATCCACAGAAGTGAAGCACATTAGATTTCTATAGGAAATAGAAGAAATAATACACATTTGGTGATTTAAAGCAACACAAAATCATTAGTCTCTGATCAGACGTTCCAGCACAGTTTGGCTACGCTGGTCTTTGTCGAAGATCCATGAAAACTGAATTTAAGGTATCCACAGGGGGTGTTGCTTTCTGGAGGCTATAGGGAAAAAGCTACTTGTAGAATTCAATTCCTAGTCTTGGTCCTATTTCCAGTTGGTAAATTTTGGAGGCCACCTGCACCTCCGGGCGACCTCCTTCTGGGCCTCACAAGGAGCTCCCTATGCTTCAAACAGAGCAATAAGAACACCAAATTCTTCCTACACCTGGAATCTCTCAGAGTTTCTGTTTTGCTGCACCGTTCTGAGTCCAGCCAGAGCAAGTTTTCTACTCAGGATAATCATGCTATCTGATAGTCCTGAATTTTAATATTATCTATAATCATCACCTTTTGACATGTGGTATAACTTAGTCACACATTCCAGGAATTAGGAACTAGGGTATGGGAATTTGATAACTTCATTCTATCTTCCACAAGAAGACAAAGTCCATTTTTTTAAGCTTTCAGAGGTCCTAAAATAGCACTCAATGACTGTCGCAAGAAGGGGTCTAATGTCATAAGTTAGAGGTTAGAGGGAGTTTTCACTCTGGTGGTACAGTAGAGATACAATAACTTTTACACCTAAAACATAAACATGCGCACTATTGGATGCCAATAAAATATGGTCAAGAGATAAAATAGCAGAAAAGGCACTTAAAGGACTTAAAGGAGCCTGACCCAGGTTTCATCCCTGAGAGCTTAAGTCTCCCAAGCCCTGCTAGGAGTCATTCCTGAGCCCAGAGCCAGGAGTAAGCTCTGAGCAGCATGAGGTGTGACCCAGACAAAACAACAACAACAACAACAACAACACATTAAACAGAAGGAGAGAGATAAGGGCTCCATTATTTAACCATCTGTCATTTAACTATTCCAGATCTCAGTATCATCTTTCGCAAAATAAAGATGGGATAATCTTCCTCACTAACATTCCAGGAAGTGGTGCGGGTGTATATAAACCACTGGCAGCACGTGAGGCGCTTGCCAGGAGCCCATCACTGTTCATTCCTGAGGAAGGTGCAAGCTGATCAGCAGAATCTTCCTCAGTTGTTCCTGGCTTTTCAGGTACATTGCACTCCCCAGTTTCCCTCGCTGAACTGCGAGCACCAGGTTAATGAAATGAATCTGACCGGAAGTACTGAGTCTCACTCCCAGTGCAGGCTCCAGAATCCTTTCTTACATCTTCATCATTACCCCTCAACTGTATTGGCACAGCGCGGTGGGTGCTTGGGGTGGACCATGTGGGAAAGGGCAAAGTAGTCATCAGTGTGGGCTCCTGAGGGCTTTTTGGAGCCAACAGAGGTCAGTATCCTGCCTGGACCATTCCACAAGAGACGAACTTGCTTGTCATATGCTTAGGAATTTGATCACTTGATCACTTGACATCCCGTTATTCGTCAATTTGTTCGAGCGGGTGCCATTAATATTTCCATTTGACCCTATCATGTGCCAGTTTAGCCCAATGGCATCTGCTTGCTTCAGGAATACAAAGAACACCTCAAACCATTCATTCAGGGTCTTGACGAAGAAGTCTGACCATCTTGTAGAGGCGGCCACATGATCTTTTGACATCACATGGGATCCAGTTGGTAACGGCTCTAGTCCAGCGGTCATCTCCAAATCGCATTACATGTCCAGCCCATCTGATTTTCTATGCCTCTCCTCCCTCTCCTCCTCTCCCTCTCCCCTCCCCTCTCTTCTCCTCCCCCTCCCCTCTCCTCTCCTCCCCTCCCTCCCTTCTTCTCTCCTCCCCTCCCCTCTCCTCTCCTCTCCCTCCTCTCTCCTGCCCTCCCCCTTTTTCCCCTCCCTCCCTCCCCTCTCCTCTCCTCTCTTCTCTTCTCCTCTCCTCTTCTCTTCTTCAGAATTTGAGGCTCACAATTTCCTTATTCCAACTCTTTATTCTACTTTATGTCACAAACCTTCATGCAAGCTCACTTCTACGTTCAGACTCTGACAAGGGGGTGCAGGAGTGACCGTGACACAAGCACACACAGTAGAGAAACATTCATCCTGTAGCTGTGCTCAGTATCCCCACCAGAAGGGTGGGTGGCACATATCACATACTTGGCTTAAACCCTCTGCTCTTACACTAGATGGCTCACATGAAATCCAAAGAGGCCCGCAGCAGGCTGTCATTCAGTTACTATGAAACCTTTGTTATGTGAGAATATATGGTTCTAGTCAGCATCAGTGACCATAGAAAAGAAAAACCTGAAAGGGAACACTGAGAATAGCTTGGATGTTTACTACAGAGCAAACATCCTAGTTGTTATTTTCCCTGGGAATGGTTCTTTGTCTCCCCAAATTATGGGAGGCAGATAAATAATACCTCCCACTGTGCTGACAGTAAGCTCATAGATCAGAAAAGGCTGGGAATGGAGGGCAGGCCAAAAATACAGAGTGGTTGCAGTGACCGCAGTACTAGACTGCGTTTGTCAACCAGGGGGTGCAGCCAGGCTAGCCAGGTGGTCACCAAGACCAAAGGAAAAAACCAAACACTGTGGTTATTGTCCTACGGTCACTTTGCAAAAGGGTCCTTTAGAGAAGCAAGTAGCCAAAAACCATATCCTGTGGAGCAATGGTTTTCAAATATATTTTATTTTGACCTAAAGTAAGAAATTCATTTTACATGTACACCCAGGCACATGCTCATGAACACACACTTTTATGTATAACAGAACTTTCAAAAAAAGGCTTAGAGTTACACTCAGATAATATTTTTTAAAAACTCAAAATTGTCTCATGTTCCATTAATTTATGGATTATAAATCTATAATCTTTATAAAAAGGGTGTCTGCTAAAAGGATGTTGGGTGTAGAGAGATAGTAGAGCACATAACGTGCTTGCCTTGTATGTGGCTAACATGATTTTAATCCCCTACAGCCAATATGGTGTGGCCCAAATAGAAAACAAAACAAATTGATTAAAATGGAGAAATCCCTGAATGAATAGCCAAACTCGGATTAAAAATAAATTTTATTCATGACTTTAAATGAGTCTGTCTCTCTACATAATAAGTGCATAGTTAAAATTAAGGGTCTCTGGGTCACTGCTATAGACCGGTTTCTGGTTTAGTGTATGTTCGCTGGGAAGCTGCCTTTAAAAAACTATTAAAGTGGGGTGATACATGTGGGTAAGGTACTTTTCTTGCATGCAGCCAACCTGACTTTGTGCAAGACAATATTTTATTTAATATTTAATATTTTAAATTAAGATATTAAAGTGGAGTGATAAATAGAGGGTAGGTGCTTGTCTTGCATGCAGCCAACCTGGATTCAATATCTGGTCCCCCATATGTTCCCTGAGAACCACCAGGAGTTATTCCTGAGCACAGAACCAGGAGTAACCACCACCGAGCACTACAGAGGGTGACCCCAACACAATAAACAAACAAACAAATAACTAAAGCACTGTTATTTACATAGTTATTTATAACTGAATTTTAAATGTTGCAAAACAGAGACTGCCATCGTGTCCACTTCCCTCCGCCATTGTCCCCAGATTTCTTCCCCTAGTCTGTCCCTTGACAGACACACTTTGTTCGGGTTGCTATAGTTTGGACCTCATGCTTCCAGCATCGGTTTTATGGTTTGGATTGACAGGTGATGCCCTTCTCTGCATCCCCCATCTACCCGACGCTCTGCATCACTGCCCTATCCCTGCCCTTTCCACCAACGCACCCTCCACCCTCTGCCATTACTCCCCATGTCCAGCTTTTCGTACTTTCCCCCTTCGATTTCTGACTTCTTTCCTTTTCGGTCCTTCTCCCTATACTCTGAGGTGATGATTGATCTAGGCATGCCCCTGTAGCACTCACTATAGGTGACACAGATAACAGTGGAGCCTTCCACCTCACTCCACCCTTCTCATACTATTGTACCTTCTCATTCTATTGAAGTTTCAAGGACTTGGGCCAAATATCAAAGTTTAGAAACAGACTGGGGTGACTTTGCAAGCGACCACGCAGACAAGTGTCAGGCTTCCTGATTGAGCACTGCGAGTGAAGTTTGCAAGACAGCTGGTCTTGGAATTCAGAGGGCTGAACTGTCAGGACTCCCTTGCCTAAGTGATTGACTGTTGTCAGGATGCTGTTGATGGACCATTAGTCCAAGTTCTGCTGGGCAAATTATGGGCTTTTCTTAGAGCTAAATAGGTCCTTACTTCCTTGTTAATCATGTTCTGCATTTGGGAGTTTTCACACGTTGCACAGATACATTTGTTTGCCAGGTCCAAATAAAGAGTCCTTTATAACTGTTCTGCTGTCTGCAAATGCTGCCATAATAAAGCCCTTTCTAGGGTATTTCAGAAGAAGAGACTAGCAAACTAGAATTGTATGTTAAGTAGTACCAGGTTGGAGGCCTTCACCTATATATTCCACAGCACTTGCTTGTGACTGTGATAAATATGCCTCATTTGTCATTTATTTTTCGTAATACTAAATTATAATAATATTTACTGTCAGCCTGGAATTCCCCTCTGGTGAATCTACCCTATTAGTATTATATTGAAAACAGATTTCTCCAGTTAACCAAAAATATATAGAGCCTCTTTTGCTTAAGCAACACTCAGAAATTAGGATGAATTATTAATTTGTAACATCTGTGATTGGGTTGTGTTACATGGTAGAAAATCCGAGAGATATGGGGCAAAAGTCCTCTGGTAAATGACTTCATATCAGAACACTCTGGGGACACACAGTCAGAGCTATGTCACTGTGACCAGTCCTTGATAAACTGCTGGATGACTTCCAATATCGTAAACGGAAACATTGCTGGTGTCACTTACACTTAAGTATAAAATGATCAGGGCTCCTTCTCAACAGATATTAGTTTACATTATACACTGTGATTGACAAAGGTATGAATCTGTCAACAATCAGGCTTCTAGGCTATTTTCTGTCTCCCACTGAGAACAGCTTTATAAAAGTTTAAAGTCTTCATGGGACTCTTTTGACTATTCCCTACCCCCTGTAAAGCCATTTTGCTTTCAATGAAATTGAGTCCTCTCAAAATTAGGGAGAGGGTATTTGCTTTGTATTTGAATCTCTGAAATTTGAAGAGGTTTCATATTATGCATATCATTAGAATCCAAGGTACATGTCAGAAGAGCTTTATTCATGCAAAGATTTAACTAATCTTGGGCTAGAACCAACCATCTGGGTAATGCCTAATAAGGAGTTTCTGAATTCATGCCAATATGCCAGGTTTCCTGAGATATTAAAATAGATAAAGTGATTTGTAACATATCTTTTCATGGTCTAGTTTTCAAATTGGGGTGGGGGTGGGGCTGGCAGTCTCTTATAACCTGATTCAGAAACCAGTCACCAAAAATCCCAATATACTCTTTCTCTACTCCATTTCCTAAATATGCCCTAATTATGCATTACTGACTCTTTTGTATTATGAACACTCTTTAGGAATTGTCATGTTAATCACAGAAAATTGAATGCCTCTGAGTAAGGCAGTTTAGTGTGGGGGAGCTAAAAAAGATAAAAATATGTAAATCAAATGTCACCTTGCACATGCTAATCTTCATTTTCTACATTTCAAAATTAGCCTAAGGTTGTTCACAAAAGGAAAGGTTACTGGTCTCCGTAGAATTCATTTCTAGAGCTAATAATCAGTACATGATACAATCTTTTAGGAAATGTCTTTTTATATTTGGAATTTCTTACCACTTCCAAGCAGTCAATGATCTTGGTTAATTTATCTTCGGGCAAATTCTTCAGCAAGGGAAACACTTCAAAATTTAAAAAGAAAATTTTAATTAACAGCCTGAATTAAACTATAAATGCAGATGTACCTCTAGATTCAAAAAGTATTGCACAAATCTAAAAAATGAAGTGTACTTTAGTGATCTCAAAGTAGGTCTTTAACTATATCACACACTAGTAATCATTGTATCACTGTATCACTGTCTTCCCGTTGTTCATGGATTTGCCCAAGCAGGCACTAGTAACATCTCCATACCTGTCTTCCTGTCACAAGCAAGTGTAGCCCAAGGGCATCTGCTTGCTCCAAGGACAGGAAGAGCCTCAAACCATTTTTCAGGTCATGGAATTGAGGTCCATAATTGTTACTAGATTTTGGCATATCAAATAATAGATCTAAAATATACTGATATTATAAATTATATATCCACAGACATTTATCATTAAGCATTTTTTAAGACTAGTAAGATACCATTAAAGGGAAAAGAACATATTTTCTGTTGAGGGAAAAATTAATTTTAACTTTTATTGCTTATTTTCAAGTAAATCATTTCTGGAAATATGTTTCCACTTCCCAAAATGCCTTATTAAACGATACGACAAACATGCTAGCTTTAAGTTTGGTACTCATGAAGCTTATTGTTGCCCTTTACTAGATTAAGAAAGGGATCTTTACTCATAGATTGCTAAAGGATTTTTATACATTTTCAATAATGAACTAGAATCTCATTTATGTTGATGTTCTTTGATCAGTTTCTTTATATCTACAGGGACTTTTATTGCATCTTTTACTTATTGATGCAGACATTTAAAGTCTCTATAATATAATACTTCCTAATATAAAGCCTATATTACCCTGCTTAAAACACTTGGTACTTTTACAGGTCTATTCAGATTTTCCCCTTTGAATTTTCTTTATTGTCTTTACTCTTACTAAACTTTAGATCTATGGGTTTTACCTATTTTATATAAACTCGAAAAATATACTGGGTCAGAATTTTAAAGACTAAAGTTTTATTAATGAGAGGGAAGACATAATAATTATCACACTAAGAATCAAGTACAAAAAAATACTTAACACAATGTATTTGAGATGCTAGAGTTGAAAGCTTATTGACTTAAAGGAGAATAGGCATTTCTATACTATACTGAATTATTTAAACTTCATTAGTTAAAAATCATATAGCAAGCAATCATCACAAACAGACTTTTACAGACGTATTTTCTAATAATTCATTTTGCCATTTCTTTCAATTTTGTTGGAACAAGCAATATGAACAAAGATTTTGTATACCTGCCAAGTGTGTAGGCCAGTGGAGGATGGGGAGGGAACTTGGGGACATTTGTGAAGAGAAGAAAACACTCATGTTGGGATAAATGTTGGAACACTATATGCCTAAAACAACCCTATTATGAACAACATTGTAAATCACCATGTCTTAATAAAAATAATATTTTTAATCTCTTTATTAGTATGGGTGAAGAGCTCTACTTTCAGAGAATGATTAAATTTCATCCAAATTCACATAATCAAATAAAAGAGATATCCAGGGAGAATGTGGAAATTAGCATTCAAATGATAGCTGACTACTAGCCATACTATTCTGCCATTTAGAATTAATGATAGCCAGAGTTTTGTAACTGGAATATTTTACAGGTATAATAATAATAATAATAATAATAATAACAATGATGATAATAATAATGATAATAATAATAATATACAGAGTGAAAAGAAATCCTAAAAAGTATTATATTTTTCAGCAGAAATTCCATTCAGTCTGATTAACCATCAATATGATTAATAGCTCTCAAAGAGATTTTCTATTCTACTTTGCCCATTTTTACTCACGACTCAAGATAGAAATGATATGCACATCTTTTTTACCTCTAAAATTTGACACACCTAAAGGAAAATTGAAACTACTCCCCAAATCACACAACTGGATTTAATTTTTAGAAACAGAGCTCTATATTGTCCCCTGTGCACACGCATGGGTAAATGTGTATAAGGATGTCTGCACAGAGTTCTGTGTAAGTACATGATACTGGATCACCCCCAACAAATAATACACTATGGTTAAGGCAGGCGGTGGAGCTCTCTAACAGATGAGAGAACTGATGTAGATGACTGAACTGATCATCTCTGAACCAAGAGTTGAAAGAATGAATCTTTGAAAAGAAAACTGAATCAAAAAGAAAAATAATCACAGAAGTATGAGTGCATGCCAAGGATCAATGTCATCAAAACAAGCAGGGGAACATTTCTGCAAGTTAATTTGCTATAAAGAATAGTTTTCCCAACGTGGCAGTACTATATTTCTGAAACATTAATATTTATACTATTGTAAATTATGGGTCCCAAATTAGCAGCAGCAATATTATAGAAGATAATGTGGTTATATAATTAAAATAGAATGTCTGATGATAAAGCAAGGATGGTAAAATTAATTAACTTTATATTAGTCTAAATAAATCATTGAAAAAAGATGATATTTTGTTAAACACTTCTAAATTATAGAATACTTTTCAAAGACAGCAATATTTTAGAACTCTTCAAACATTTTTCTATAATATAATAGCATCAATCAAAGGCAAAATTAATGAGAAAAGTTAATATATGTACCAAAACTGGTAAGAATTAAATATGATTTTTTGTATAGAGTAATATCTAATACAAGGACAGTTCTGTTCCTTAGGTTTAAATATGTGGAAAACAAATGAGAAAGAACTATAGTAAAATAATTACTCTGATAAAACCAATATGTCTATAATATAACAACCCCATCTTCTGATCTTTCCATCTTTGTTTGATTTTTTTTACCTTCTGAGGAAGTTTCTGTACTGTTCATCTCTAGCTTGAGCTGTTCTTCTCATTATGTTCTGGAATACTTCTCGATCCAGTGCCCAAGTTTTGACATTGGTAATAGCTTTATAGAAATCAAGAAAATAATAATAAAAATAGTTTAATCCACCCACTTAAACTTTTCAAATAATTCCCTCAAGTCATTGTTACACATTCTCAGGATAAGGTGCATTAGGGAAAATGTATTCTTTTTAACAAACAAATGGCAGAAAGGTGTTGTGAAAAATAGTAATTTTATAAAATAATTTTTTGGCTTTGAAATGAGCCATGATTTGAAAGTAGCAAAAGATTTCTTTTCTAATTATATGTTGCTTAGACTGATATTGAAGTTAGTTTGTAATTCCCAATTACATGCTCCATCATCAGGATGTACTTAGGATTTGTGTTGTAATATAAAGGAAAGCTAACCAGCCTGTAGCAATACAGAGTGAAGACATCACAAGCATATAGTTGAAAGCAAAAGATCTCTGTGTGTGTATTTACTTTTTACTGTATTGTGGTTTATTCTTCATGATATTTTTATGCATGCATTATCCCAACATGACACCCACCACCTGGGCCCAACCACTCCCCTCCACCATGTTCGAAAGATTCCTTCTATCAATGTCCCCCTACCCTTAGCAAACTTCGGTTCTGTGACCAATCAACTCTCCAGTTCTGTTGCCTTTCTCCATCTTTGCTCCCTTAATGTGTGTGTGTTTATATTCCACCTATGAGAGCTCATTCTGAATCTGTCGCTCTCTCTGACTTCACACCTTTCTGCCTCTATTTCCATCCACGTCACAGCAAATTGCATAATTTCATCCTTTCATACAGATGCACAGTATCCTATCATTTAGGTGTTCCCACACTCTTTGATCTATTCATTCATAGTTGGACCTTTGAGTTTTTTCCATACCTTGGCTCCTAAACTTAAGGGTGCAATGAATGTAGGTATGCATATATTCTTGCAAAGTAATCTTTTGTGTTTGAGGGGTGTCGATGACAAAAAGCCATATCACTGCTTCTTGTGGAAGTTGTGGTCTTACTATTCTGAGAAGTCTCTACACTGCATTCCGCAGAGGTTGAACCAAATGACATTCCCACCAATAGCAAATGGCGGTTTCTTTCTCTAAACATCCTGACAACACGGGTTATTTCTAGACTTTTTGATATATACCATTCGGTAAGTGTTTTTATATCTTTTGTTTAGACAGTGTTGCTAATGAAAACCATTATATTTTAAGGATCTCTATGGTTACTTTGTTATAAAAGCGTTATACAAGTCACTTTGAAAGAGATTATGCAAGATCATTTTCAAAAATCTGTTTTATAAGAAAGACACTGAAATCAAGCCTATAATGTAAAAAAAAAAAAGCACTAAGTCTAGAAGTAGCAGCTCTCAAAATCTGTTTTAGATATTTTCAAAGGAGTAATATGAGAACCTATAAGACAAGGTCCAAAATTCTGGCTTATTAAACTTTAAGGCAAATTAAAATTATCAAGATATTCTTGTTAAAAAAATACAGGTAGATCCTTGCACCCACCTGCCATAAATTCTAATTGAGGTTTGGACTGAAGCTCTAGCATCTGCATTTTTATTAATGAGGTCAACATTGCTGAGATTATAATTAACACAGAAAAATCACACTTACATAAATCAGAAGGAAACCTAAAATTCCCATGAATGAATAAAGTAAATGAAAGCAATAACCTCCGGAGAATCAATTAAACTTCTCCCTAAAGTCATTCATTAAAAACTAATTAATTTACATTATTTTTGGAACCTAATACACGTTGCTGGTTACTTTCTGCTTTATAGTACTGTCAGAACCTCATAGACATCAGAAAGCAAACATTGTAGATGAACCAAAGACAGATATTTTCACAGTAAAATTAACAAAAGTCAAGTAGCAGGTTAGAAAGATATTGAAATAATTCCATTTTAAAATCATTTTGCTTTTGTGGTTTTGCCCACTCCCAGCTTAATCTAGTTAAGCCAAGGTTCATTCTAATGAGACCTCTCATCTATGTAAACACTGCTAGAGGGTGTGGCAGTTACAGAAGTCAACTTGATTCAATAACTTCTGACTTATACATCTACTAAGACTTCTATGTTTTCTAGATTGGGCACAGCTCCTCTTTATACCCACTACACCCAGCGTGGGATAGTTAGAATGTATCAGGAGACTACCACCCTGGCTATGTTGAGACTATAGGAAGACTATAGGAAGGATCATACTAGTTTGCTCTAAGCAGGCGAGTGTGACCCTTTCAGAGAGCAAGATACTCAGAATCACCCTGGTGCAGATAATAATAAGAAGGACCTTGTGGGTACCATCTAGATTACATGAAGATCATGAAGTTAAGATGTATTACTTTATACCAGCCCTC
>JAJIBD010008766.1:0-88792 GCA_021461705.1 Cryptotis parvus
ATTAGTCTCATATAAATTACATTTTCTTTTTGAGAGCAGAGAGTGGCAAGGCACCATTACTCAAGTTTAAGTTAACAGAACATTAAATTAACTTTATACAAGGGAAAAAACTTGTGCAAGAGTATGCAGAGAAAGCATAAAAACAAAAACTATCTTAAGAGAAGATAGAAACACTCTGGCATATATATATTATCTTGTGTGGTATGTATACCAAAAGTTTTTTTACAAACCTCAAAAATATATACTAAGGCACATATTGTAAAGAAATATATCTCTAGAGACATGTGCCAGAAAATATAATTTATAGTGCTATCAGAAATTTCCCAGAAAACAATATTTGTAAGTTAAAACTGTTATCTTTACAAAATGATGATTACAAAAAAAAAAACTTTTTTACTCTCTCCACACAAGATGGTTAATCCAAATAAGTTCTTTATCTCCTTCTAACTTTTTACGTGTATTCATTTTGTAAGTGTCAGAAGCCAGAGACAACAGGCCAGAGACTAACGTTAAGGACAAGCTGCAGCAAGCTGAGAAAGCCCCAGATTCCAGCAGAGGGCCTGTGCCGTCACCAGTGCAGTGGTTGTGCTAGAGAGAAGTAAAGGGGCGTTTCCTGCGTCCCAGAGTCAGCTTCTGCTTTTTGCAGTGTTCCTTTCTGAAGGCTGAGCTCCTTTCGTTTCAACCAGATCTAAGAGCACATGTGGATTTTAAATGTAACGCCTCACATGGCGTAGTGACCACAGGAGCCTTCTTTGCTCCAAGGCAGTGTTCTGACAGAAGAAAAACTGGCATCTGAATTTCAGGGGAGTGCAAGAGTCGGGCACTAATTGGCCTAGGTTGTCATGGTCCGCCACTGTTATTGAGCAGCTGTGTGACCTGAGGAATTTGCTTAAACTGTCAGCTCTTCATTTTCTTCACATGTATAAAAGATAGACTAATCTCTAAAATCTCTTAATCCCAGCAGATCTATAAAGCTAATTGTAAGGCCCTAAGCAGGGGATGATCTAAGCAATTATGGGTAAGGTAACTTAAATATAAAACAATATAGAGGCATCTGATGTGTCAAGCAAGCAATTGTAGGCCATTCTCTTTTCAGCCAGATGAAGTAATAGGGACCTGACTCAGACTCTTACATGAGACAACTTAAAAGCGAGACATACATATGAAACATTTTCAAGACGTTAGAAATCAGGCGTACTCACTGGAATACAGGAAACAAATGAGGTGAGCCTTATAATTGCCTCCGCTTATTGCCTTGATAGAGTCTCCAGGGCGCGCTTCAGGGAGCCTGACTGTCTCCCTAGTTGGGTAATGGGAGTTGAGGAGTCTCCGGAGACCATTGTGGATTGGAGTTTACAGGACAGAATACAGGAGAGAGGAGGAGCTGGGAGAGAGGCGGTGCGGGTGGGGTGCGGAAAGACAGAGAGGAGACAGAGGACAGAAAACAGAGAGAGAAGGGAGGAAGGCATTCTGCAGATTTGCAGAGATACTTCTTAGGTCCCAGCTGAGTACTGATCAATTTGTGTTTGGGACGAGCTATTTGTGGCTTGTGAAGAACAACTGGATAGGAATAAAATTATAAAGAATAGGGTTGCTACAGTTCCTGTTCTCCCAAACCAGAGTGGAAAACATCCTAATTCTTAGGACTTAGGCCATTTGGAGCCCAAAACCAGCTTTTGTCCAATGATGCTGATCCCACTTAAAATATGACAGTTGGGGTTCAAAAGGATCGAATTTTTCAAAGTAATTCTACCACATTCCCCAAAGTTCAAGAATGTTTATGGATCTAAAAGATCTAGCCCAAATAAAATGTATATTGATTGTCAGCTAATAAACATTACTGAGCACTGAGAGTCAGCAAGAAGATGAAAACAAATGCAACTGATAATGAAGAAAATTGATCATTTGAAATTGAGTCAGAAGTGACAAAGGTGATAGAATTAGAAGACAAGGACTTCCAAAGCACAGATTAGAGCACTGTTCCAGATGTTTACAAGCTGTAAAAGAGATTGAGAGACAGAGTATATGAAACAGAGACCTGGAGGATAAAAAGTGTGTGAAAACTTCGTCTTATAGCTTTAATTGAGTACTGGGAAGGAAGAAAATCATATGAAGAAACATGACTGATTTTTAAGTTTGATACACACTATATCCGTATCACTGTATCACTGTCTTCCGTTCATCATTGATTTGCTCGAGCGGGCCCCAGTAACATTTCAGTATGTCACTGTCTCATTCTAGTAGAGCCCAAGGGCATCTGCTTGCTCCAGTAACATAAAGAGCCTCAATCCATTCGGAATGAGGGTCTATAATTGTTACTGGTATCTGGCATATCAAATACAACACGGGTAGCTTGCCAGGCTCTGCTGTGCAGGTAGCATACTCTTATAGTCATCTCTAAGTCCAGCATTTATTGATGAACTGCGTGGCCATGATAGGCTGGTCTGCTGGGTGGAGTTCTGATGAGAGAGAAGTCCGGATGTGGAAAATGGAGGCCCTCATGGAGTGGGGGGTCATCACGGCTTGTTGCAAGGCTCTGCTGGGGTGGTGGGTCAGGGCTAGAACCTGCCATCCCTCCTAGGCGTTCGTGAGTGGCTGGGCACAGGAAGAGCAAGTAGCAGCTTGCTACAATTTATTTTTTTTTTAAAAAAAAATAGTGTGTTGCCAGGGATCGAACACACTTGATAATCGTAACAAACCTCAAACATAAAAAGCACAAAGAAATGACACTCATGTTTCACACTGGCAATTTACCACAATAGAGCCAATGAGATTGGCATCTTGGACCTCTGTTTAGCTAGGGTTGCAGGGAAAGAGGCAAACAAAACCCAAAAGATTGTCAAACATTTCTGGTTGCCTGAGTGGTCCTGGGAACTCACAGATTGGCCATTTATTCAGTACAATATTGCTCCACCCTGGCTTCCAACATGGGAGCCATTGTTTAGAGTCAACAGAGATGTCAAGACAGGTAACAAATCACTTATATCACTTGTCTTCCCATTGGCCATTGATTTGCTTCGAGTAGGTGCCAGTAATGTCTCCATTCAGTGGGAAGGAGGTCCATTATTGTTACTGTTTTTGGCATATTGTATACACCACGTGTAGCTTGCCAGGCTCTGCCATGGCTCTGGATTCATCCCAGGGGGCTCAGTCTTGTCTATGTCAGACCATCAACCATCCAGGGCCCAAGGGGCAGAGCCCTGAGTGAAGAACAACCTGTCTCCTGTCTGCCACCTGCTGATGCAGCCGAGCACCAGAGCCACACCTGCAACACCTTGAGGGGCAAGTAACAAAATCGAAATTTAATATGTATATTAAGAGCGGAGCCTGGGACCTTTCATCTAGCAATCAGCAGGCACTAGTAAAGTTAAAGTCAAGACACTTTCCCACTCTTTTCTGGTCTGGGCCCAGAAATTTGCTGCCTTAAAAAAATTTTATTCTTTTTCTGGGAACACTTTTGCTGCCTGCTTACCAGAATTTGTTTTACCTGGAAGACTATCCCGACTTTTTGGGTATTTGTTAGAGATACAATTTCTAACACAATCATACAATTGCTTTGACCCAAAGATAATAGGTAAATGTTAAGAGCAATCTGAGTACAGACAAGACAGTTATATACAGAGTGCAAAAGATAAGGGTTGTAGTAGAGTCCTCATTATACTAAAGCATGTCAGAAGACAGTGAAGCATATCTTTAAGGACAAAAGAAAAAAACTAAGTCTAAAATTATGACTGATTGGGGCCAGAGCAATTGTACAATGGTTGTTTGTATTGCATGTGACCTACCCAGGTACAATCCTAGCATCCAATATGGTCTCTGTAGCACTGCCAGGAATAAATCCTAAGTGCAGAGCCAGAAGTAACCCCTGAGCACAGCTGGTTGTTACCCCAAAGGAAAAAATATGACTAATTAATTCGTGTTTATTAAAATTACACTAGCACATGACAGGGATGTATGGAGATGTTACTGGTGCCCGCTAGAGCAAATCGATGAACAGCGGGAAGACAAGTGATACAAGTGAAGTGATTAAAATTAAGAACTTCCACTGCTTAAAAGACATTAGACAATGAAAGATAAACCACAGAGTGGGAGAAAATATCTGTAAATTTGATATCTGATGAAGAATTTGTATCAAAGATATATAATGAAGTCTCATATTGGTAGTAACTACTTTTTAATATTTTAATAATTAAATATTTTGCTAAACGTTTCATTTTGACTATTCAATTAAGATGAAGAAGGATTTGAATAGACAAAGATGTATAGATTTTTATTATTCCCTTGAAAAATATTCAATCTTATTAGTAATTAGGAAATTAAAATTAAAATGAGATAACTCTCCAAAACTATTAGTGACTAAAATTAAAAAAAATCCTAACAAGCCAAGTGTGGATGAGTATATGGAGCAATTAGAGGTTTTCGTATACTATTGATGGGAATGTCAAATGATGCAAATGCTTTGGAAAAGTTTGCAAGTATCTACCAATGTTAAACATATATTTGTCAAATAATTCAGACATTCTTTTTAGAATATATTTGCCTAAGAGAAAAGATAATGATGTGTAAATCAATATTTTTAGTAGCCTTATGCTTAATAACCAAACCCCAAATAGAAAATACTCATATTTACCAATAGATAAACTATAAACACAGTGTCATATGAACTGTCAATTATAAACTATTAACAGTAAAAAAAATTACACTATTAATATGTCCTACAATATAGACATATCTTAAACTAAATTGTTATTTTTATTTCTCGCTTTTTGAGTTTCACCTTGTGTCAGTGTCACATTGTGCTAAAACTTATAATAAATAATTATGGTAAAATATGTTGATAAATACTCTTTCCTCATGGTACCTATAGGCTATTACTGGTGATAATAAAAATTTATCATAATGTACTTATAATATTTAAAGTGCTTTAGAAATTGATTTAAGTTCATAACGTCATCCTTAAGCATCTTATTACATGGACCTAATTTGTATTTCTGATCTGAATCAAGGAACTTGATCCATAGTAAGTGATACATTGATATTTCACCCATAGTAGGCGATCAAGAAATATTTGCTGATGGAGAAGCTTCATCTGACATGCGATATGAACATACTATTAGTCATTTAATGAATATCAATTGAACATTTTTGCTGTATTAGATATGAAAGCTACAAAAATGCTGCCAACCTCTTACGTTTATGTTGGCCTTAAAGATACTATGTAGAAATAGGCAGTGCTAGAATGCATTTAAACACTATGACAGAAGTCCCCATGAAGGCGAATGAAGAGGGGATTAGGAAAAGGGGGAGAATGTGCTTAATACTCATGACATAAGACAGGCAAAGACTCATATATGATCTGGAAAGCAGAGTAAGGCTAACTGCGTGATAAAGACAGTAATCACAGTGTGGAGGATGGGAACCATAGCAGCCTTAAAGACTGATCTGGGGCTGGACTGATAGCACAGCGGGTAGGGCATTTGCCTTGCATGTGGACAACCCAAGTTCGATCCCAGGCATCCCATATGGTCCCCTGAGCAACACCAGGAGTAATTCCTGAGTGTGGGAGCAAGGAGTAATTCCTGAGAATTGCCAGTTGTAACCCCAAAAAGCAAACGAACAAAAATTGTCTCTGATCTGCTCACCCCGACCCCCTTCAATCCTTCTCTCTTCTTCCTCCTAAGGCAATTGTTCCCAGAGCTTTCAGGTGAAGGATTTTAGTCCGGTGACTAATACTGGGAGCAAGTTCAATTTCTTCATGAGCTGATTCTTTTATCTGTTTTTAGGAAATCATGATTTTTTTGGCTTACAGAACTTCTCTCAGAACAATGAAAGGTGAGGTAGAATGAAGTGCTATGCAAGGATCAACACAAGGCAGCTTTACGCAGAAGAGGCATTAGAGCAAATTATCCTGAGAGTGGCTAGGATTAGGAATGACTTCTAAGAGAAGGAAGACCTGAGGTGTTTCTTAAAAAGCCAATCAAACTGCAATATGAGAAAATGGCGTTGAACAAGGGGCATGTCAGCTTGGTGGAATATCAGGATCCTGGAAGACAAAGAAGTATGAAAAATATGACTTGTCTAAGTAGCCTCTATTGCATGGGAAGGAATCATCTTTCTGCTTAGTCTTTTTGCTTAGTACAATATTATGCCTAATGAAACAGAGGCCTGCATTGGACTTCATTCATAGATCTCAAATTAGAATGGAGTAAAATGCGTTTGTATTGTTAGAATTCAGTTGCAGAAAGAAAAGCTGCTTCAGATACATTAAGCAGAATGGGAATTAGTTGCTTTCAAAACTGTTAGGAAACTGGAGAATGTAGGATGAACAGCTGGCCAGTGAGGGGAGAAATAGAAAACACCCTAGCTTAGGTGCCTTTTCATTTTGTATGAGGAAGAACTCTAGAATTTCTGATCTCTCGATTTGCCTAGTATTAACACATAGTAGGCACCCTGGGAATGCTGGGGGAAATTTCCATGAACATATGTGAAGGTCAATATTCCGTAAAAATACAGATGTGCTCATTAATAGAAATTTAATCTTCATTCTCCCAAGGGCCTTGCACAGTAACTCACACATTAGTAGGCAGCTCATTAATATTTGTTGAATGAATTTCACAAGAAAGCAAATAAATCAGAAAGTTAGTGTCACAGTAATTTCAAATAAATCGCATCCGTTTTGACACTCTTTCAGAGGATGATGTCACGATAACCTTAGAGTTCTGTCATATACTATCAGTGATAAGATACTTTGTATAAGAATTCTTGAAAAAAAAGTAGAGCTCCTAAAACTGACTGAAGTCAAGGAAAATGACTTTTAAGTCATTGAATGTTGATGTCTGCCAGTGTAAGAAATGTGCCTGAACACATTTGATCTTTTTCAGGTTGGGTAGCTGCCTCTACACATAGCCAGAAATGGAGGCAAACACTTGGCTAATAACATCCTAACTCCCTTAATGTTTTTGTTTACTCCAGCCTTGCATGACCAGCAGCAGGGTAATTGTGTTAAGTTTGGGTGAAATCGTTCTCATCACACAGACCCCAGCAGGGCACAGGAAGTTAGTTTGACTCAACTGTGTCTATTTTGGAGCAGAAATACGGCGCACTCAAATTAAAAGAGAGAAAATCGCTTTCACATGAAGGATATTAAACACGGACTTGGCAGATGAATCTCTTTGTCTTAGGTATATGCTACAACTTAAAATTTCTTTGTATTTTGAAATGGAAGTATTTGTTGGTCCTGAACCGGAGGGGCCCCTTTAGAAGCGAGGTAGAGAGAGCTAAGATGGATTAGAGACACAGCAAGGGTCTGTCTATATGGATATTGCCAAAAACATCACCCCTCCTATTTGTTGGCTTTATATTCTACCTTTTTGGGGACTGGATTCTATTGGAAGCTGCAGGAAAATAATTTTGAAGTGTGTTTGTGAGAGCATTTCTCTTAGTAATTGAGCTTAGAATGGCGGCAGTGTAAGCTGATTGAGGAACCGAGCAGTGGCAGACCACGTCCCCTGGCTTCTTCCCACTTCCCTGAGAAATTTCTTCTTTTTCTGAAAAGAGGATAAAATGGAGATGGTTGCATGAGCTTCCACCTCACACACATGTCCCGATCTTCTCCATCATTGAAATAAAAAAAATGCAGCCTACTTGCAAATGAATCATTAATTCTATAAGCCGTTTTCTTCTGCTTTTACAAGCAGGTAACATTTTGTTTTTTAAGTGTCAGAGACAGTTTGGGTTTGACTTTATATGGGTTTGGCATATATATATATATATATATATATATATATATATATCTATATATATATATATATACAATGAACCACTTTGATCATAAATAACAACATTGCTTTTGGTTGTTTGTTTCTAATTATCTCCACCACCCCTCTCTCTCTCTCTCTCTCTCTCTCTCGCTCTCTCTCTCTCTCACACACACACACACACACACACACACAACAGGAACTCAGTTGTTTTCAGTTCTTTTCCTGACAAGTTGGGCCATTTATGTAGGAATAATTTCTCAAGGTACAGAATTTGAAACTGTTCTGATGGTGGTTTTTTATTTTGCTTCTAATAAGACTCAGAACATAACTTCTTTCTGATTCTTTTTTAAGTTTATACATTAGAATCAGACTCGATACCACTAGAACTGTGTTTCTAATAAAGGAATTACAGGTAAATAAAACACTCTCCTTCTCTCTTCACTCTACCCAGGAATTCATAAGTGAACTGACCAACGTGCCAGCTTCCCCAGCAGCTCGGCGCTGCCGTGCCACACTCATATCTTTCATAAAGGAAAGAGACTATTATCTTGTGCTATTTTCATTAGAAATACAGGGGGAACATCTTCATTAGAAACAGAGAGTGCGCTTGATGTGCTCTGTTGTGATAATGAGGGAAGGGTGTGAACGAGAAGATAAGAGGAGCAAGTATTTAACTGGAAGCATTCCACCTGCTTCTGCTTCATTTTATTTAATTGGATGAGGAACATTTTTCTGCCTGTGAAAACAGCCAAATGTCCCAGATTGGGAGTCGAGAAGCCAGGATTTGAGGACATGGTCGCTAGCAATGCTTCCTGTCCTTCTTTCTCCTCCGGCGCTGTCTCAATATCTTCAACTTTTTAAAGTGCAGATATATAGGACATTTGGAAATGCAGGAAGCTCGCAGTCGGAGGGGAGAAGGAGTGGTCTTTTCAGTCTTGAAGAAAATCATGAGCGAAGTAAATTCTATTTTCAGTTTCTTTAGGTTACCTTTCTGGAACACTCCATTTGTGGTAGCTCTACGCTGAGTATGTGTCCATATCGCTCTCTCCCTTTATGCAAATGTGATCCCCACTCTCCTGTCCCTTAAGAGGTGGGACAACATTATGAATTAGGAGCGTTGCCAGATTTAGCAAATTAAAGAAACTGGAGGTCTTGTTAAATTATAATATCAAATGCACAACAAATAAAAATTTTAGTTTAAGTATGTCTAGAGCAGTAAGTCTTGATTGTAAATCTGTGATTCAGATTTCACTGATGGATGGCCAAGTTTTAGCTGAGGTCCCTTACAAATGAGCGGTTTGCTGATTTATTTTTAAGCATGCCTGAAACTTAGCAGAGGTGACTTTGTTGTGTGGTGGGTTAGGTTTTGGGGATGGGGAGGTGCTGGAGAGCAGGGTCAGAGGGAGATGGAGAGCAGGAACAGCAGAGCTGCTTTGCTGAGGAGTCTCCGCACCTCTATTGCATCAGATTTGTGGATTGGCGTTGGGTATTGATTTCATCTGACAGGATGGTTTTGTCATTATGAAAAGAAGCCTGAAAACTACTGGCCATCTTCCACTCATGTTTCTAGATTCACTTCTCATCCTGATTTCCCTCAGTGATTTCTAGAGAGAGAGCTGGGGGGAAGCCAATGGCCAAATACTCCAGGCCCTTGTCTTTTCTTACAGCATCAACCAGATCTGAAAAATGTGTCTAAAAGAAATTGTATTAGCTGTGTGGAAAGAAGAATTCAAGTTCTTCGAGTTAACCCAATTGTGGTTTCCCAAGTGAAATTTTCTTTTCTCAAATCCCAAAACAGGGGTGGCAGGCAGCTTCTGGCAGCACTTTAGTGATTTGAAAATGTCAAGCTGGGATCTCTGAGCACTCTTTGCAACTTCCCGCATGGCTCAAGATGGCTGCCAAAGTTCCAGAGATCGGAGTTCTTGTTCAAGGTGGAAAGGGATGAGGAAAGAAAGGAACAGAACTTCAACATCTGACCCTTATCAGGAAAGCAGATACATTTCCTTGGAACTCCTGAGGACTTCTTATGTTTCCTGGGTGACATCTTTGTTCCATGACCTTTCTGTTGATAAGAGATGATAAGAACTTTAGTGTTTTCCTTTTCCCATCTCTAAATTTTGTTACAAAGAAGGGAGTTAAGAATGGTGCAATGAGCTAAACACCTAGGAGGAATTTGTCTTTTCCCAGGAATATTTGGAGTCAATGCCTCAATCATAAAGAATAGTCCTTTAGTCTTTAAAATTATATTATGTTTTGAGGAAAGGCCCTCCTGCAGCTGTGCAGGGTTTTTGTCCTTCATTCAGAAATAACTCCTGGAAGTGCTCAGGTACCATACAGGGTGCTGAGGATCAAACCTGGATGAGTTATTAGTGCAAGGCTGTTTCTCCAGCCCAAAGAACATCCTTTAATTATTTAAATATAGTTTATTTTGGGGGAAGGCCGGGCAATGCAGTGGGTAGGACATTTGCCTTGCCTGCAGCCAAACTGGGTTTGATCCTCAGCATCCCATATGGTCCCCCAAGCACTGCCAGGAGTAATTCCAGAGTGTAGAGCCAGGAGTAACCCCTGAGCATAGCCATGTGTGACCCAAAAAGTAAAATAATAATATTTTTGGTCACACCTGGAAGTGCTCTAAGATTGCCTCAGTGCTCAGCAGTCATTCCTGTAGGTGTTTGGGGAAACATACAGTGCTAGGGATTGAATCCAGGGTTCCTGTATGCAAAGCAGGTGCCCCATCAGAGTGATCTCCCCACCTCAGAAATAGCCCTTTTTTATAGAATATTTTAGGTACTTTAAAAAGAATTTAAGATGGAGTTATTTCATCAGAGTAAATTTATCTTCTTTAAGTGATGACATCTATTTTTCATTTTTGATTAGAATTTAAATTGCATAATAATCTCAGCAGATTAAGACCCTGGTAAAATTATATTGCAATTCCTTACAAACTCCTTTATATTTACATTTTCTTTTGTAGTGTCAGCTTCCAATGTTCCAACACCAATCTTTTTTTTTTTTTTTTGCATTTTATTATTTTATTTTAATTTTTTACAGTACCAGAAACCCAATTTAGGGCAATAAAAGGTGAGCACTATACTACTGAACCACATCCTTGTCCGTTATTTTATTCCAACACCAATCTTATCACCAGTGTGACCTACGTCTTCAGCAGGCACTAACAAACCTACTTCATATTGCTTGTTACAACCGAATGGCCAATGGAATTATAAAAAACCAATAGAAATCTGTTTGTGATCATTATTATATCCTACAATGGCATTGCTAAAGTCATTGTCTGAGAATTTACTGAACTGTTTAGTGCTAGTTGAGTTTTCTGTGTTACTGTTTTCACTCATTGATCTTGGTGGACTTCTATGTAACTTTCTCATCAGATCTGCTGTGCTCCTACTGGTCTGTCAGTTCCGTGACATTTGGAGATGTCACAGTATGCATGTGGCTGTGTATGTGGCTGCATGCTCAAGGAGCTATGGGGCTAGAGCAGTTTGGTGGCTTGTTAGCTTGATGGGGTTTGGCTGTAGAACTGGCCCTTTTTTTTTTTTTTTTTGCTTTTTGGGTCATACCCAGTTATGCTCAGGGGGGTTACTCCTGGATCTGCACTCAGGAATTACCGTGACGGTGCCCAGGGGACCATATAGGATGCTGGGGGATCAAACCTGGATTGGCTGCATGCAAGGTAAACACCCTACCCACTGGACTATCTCTCTGGCCCCGGAACTGCCCATTTC
Organism: Cryptotis parvus; assembly: GCA_021461705.1. Lineage (NCBI taxonomy): Eukaryota > Metazoa > Chordata > Mammalia > Eulipotyphla > Soricidae > Cryptotis > Cryptotis parvus. The sequence continues at coordinate 11,504 of JAJIBD010008766.1, forward strand.
TATGCTGGAGAATGTCTGGTGATATGGGTGCTGCTGCCTTTGTGTCAGGGAGGGGATCTACCATCCTCAATTCTCAAAAGGCCCCAGAGTTCTCAATTGATATACATTAGATGAGTCAACACTTTGCATTCTTTCCTATCTTGTGATTGTCTTTCCGCTTCCTAGAAGTGAATATTCTTACTTATCTTTTCCAGTGCTTGCCATTAAAATATCAGCTCTGTGCTTTCCTGAGATAAGTGATTTTCTCTTTTCTCTGACATCAGCTGTGTTTTGTTTCAGAATACTGGCTTGACTGATCCTTGATCATGGGCCTTGTTGCTGATGGAGGACAGCTCATGACTGAACCTCACCTTTTTCAGATCTCTAGTCTGCATGATCAATGGCCAAATTATTGATCTCTATTAGTTTGAGAAAGTGAGGTCCACCAGTTCACTGTGTTTTGTTTTGTTTTGTTATACCTGTTGATATAGAGAGTCAGATCCAAGTATGCTATGACTCTTCTCTCTGTCTTAAGCTTAACATACATCCTTTTAAGAACCTGAAATATGATGAGTTAGGACACTAGTTCCCTGGTGCTCATTTGGAAATAAGAGCTCCCCTACGGATAGAGAACAGGCAGAGGTTGCTGATGAGATTTGTGCCAGTCTACAGCAAAATAGGAACTGAGAACAGAAAAGTGATTTTTCACAAGTGAAATTACACAGCTTAAATAACTATTTGGTTTGGAGAGATAGCTCAAAAGGGTGCAGCATGCCAGAGAGAGGACTGGGTTCAATCCCAGGCACTGCATGTTCTCCTGAGCACTGCCAAGAGGCCCCCCCACACAACAGATCAAGAGCAGTGTCTGAGCACTTTGATGCCTAGTGTGACATCAAAACAGAACAACACAAGAAATATTCTTTTCTTCTGAAATCATTTCCTTTCTAATCTTAAGAATTAAAATAAAAAATTACTGCAATTATATGAGATTATATTTCTTTAAGGAAAATAGAAACAATTTGTGACCTTATATTAGAAGTCCATTTCTTGCCCCCACTGAATTTTGCTGGGCCTTGAAATCTAAGATTCGAGAACCATAGAACTAATTACAGCCCATGCATGCATTTGATTGTAGAGCTTTGCATTGTGCTTCTTCTTGGAATGAGTGAGTACAGGCATTCTCTCTGTGATTGGTTGTTAATGAGTTGAGTGCATGTGCCTGGAAGGGGAGTTGATAAAGTTGCCTCAGCTGCGCTACCAGTTCCATTTCTAATTTCTGCTTGTGTATATTTGGAAGTCTGCTCTCTCTGTCTTTGTCCTTGTTTTCCTCTAAAATTGTATTTAATACCAAAATCAAGCATATGAGTTGCTTAGATATATGTTTCACCATAAGAACAATATGTTAGAGTTTTTTCTTTTGATTTTGGGGACAGTATTCATTTATAAGATAATGGCTTGGATATTGTCTTAGCTAAGTCCACTTGATAAATAAACTAAAAGGTACAATATTTTGTGTACTTTTGTTTTCTTCTGTTTCATTTATCCATTTCCTGAGCACCAGCTATATACTAATAACTCATAACAAAGCACTGAAAAATCTTTGAGAGAATTTGCAGGCGTGACGATTGAGCAAGGGCAATGTCTGAGAGGTGACCGGGTTGTAAGGTGCAGCAAGACTCTTGCCTTCGCCTAGGGAAAGTCAGAGAGATACAACAGGCTCTCTAAAACTTCCGTGTCCTTTCCACTTTTTACTGAGGAGCTAAAATTCTCCAATCCTCCAAATGAGGGGCTGCAGCAGAGTTTGGGGTTAATATGGAAATGTGGATAAAGTGCTTGAAGTTAGAACCAGAGCTTCTGCTGGGCGCTTTTTTCTTTGTTTGTTTATTTGTTTGTTTGTTTTTGGCCCACCATGGTCAGGCCAGTGCTCTTCTCTGTAATGACTTGTAAACTAGGCACAGAGCAGGCCATGACTGGGGTTCGGAGCAATAGTACAGCAGGGAAGGCTTGCGCCCAGCCGACCTAGGTTTGATCCCTGGAATCCCATGTGGTACCATGAGCCCTGTCAGGAGTAATGCCTGAGTGCAGAGCCAGGAGTAATCCCTGAGCATTGCTGAGTAAGACTCAAAAAGAAAAAAAAAAGTCCATGGCCTTTTGCTAACCTTTATCTGAACACCTTCAAAGACTGAAACCCAAACTTAAACATCTTTGTAATTGTATATCTCACAGTGGTATAATAAAATATTAAAAAAAAGATTTATATGATATAAAAATGGGAACACTTTGTCATTTGAAACCACTTTTATTCCAGGGTATTAATAGTAATCAAATAAAAAAATATAAAAAAAAGAAGTCAAAGTACAACTTTAGGCATTGATAAAGATAATTGAAATGCTATTCTTTTTATGTAAATGGAATGCCCTAGATCCCCCAAAAGATAAATTACAATACAATCTCCAAACTTTGTCAGAGGAATGTCTGCCTTAACCAGTTTACTGGAAGAGAGCAAGTAAATCCTCATGGAAATATTTTTGAAAAGCCCTCAAACTAAAGGCTACGGGATGGTGTAGTTAACAGGAAATGGATTTAGGCAGAGAGGGGAGCCCGAAGTCTGTTGCACTGGAATCTGAAAGTGCATTAGGAAAAAGATGTTCATTGATCATTTCAGTATCCAGAGGGTACTAATGAAGTTAACTTAAGTTGGTGTAAGGAAATAGCAGCTCTAGTTCTTGGGATTATTATTTATGAGAATAAAAATTTTAAAAAGCATAATCAGAAGAACATTAGCAGCACTTTCACATTGTTTTCTGGAAAATGGGTCTTTCCTGCCTAGCAAGCACAGTGCAGTACCTAGGAAGTACAGCAGCCCTCCTCCCCATATTTGTCTTCTCCTCATTTACACCAGTGTATCATTAAACAAATATTGTGAATGGTGGCATGGAATTCTCTCCAACAGCTGTTTGCTGCTCATCCCCTTAAAGGTAATAGTTGACTGCTTGTGGTAGTTTTTCCCATACACGATTGAGCTATTGTAACAGGCACTGGGAATGCTGGTGTTGGAAGTTCTTAGGCAGATAGGCTTCCTGTTCCCACTTATTTGGGGCCTCCTGAACACTAGATATGTCCTCCCATTGAATATTTCCTAACCCCTTCAGACCTCACCCATCTGAAAACTTGCTGGAACATAAGTCTGCCTGTCTCCGAGCATTCCTCTGGTTTGGGGCAACTAGTGATCTTATCTTCTGCTAGTCTTCTCAGCCTCTCTTCACCTCATTAGGGGTCTGAGGAAATGTCTGGCCAGAGAAGTAGTCTGGAAACCGTGTGTCAAGCCTGACTCTCCATCTCGTTTTCTGTTTTGATCCAGGGAAATCTTTGAACACTTAGAGCTTTATTTTTCTCTAGTCATCATTACACATAGTATTATATGTCTTGTGTACTCAGGTGTATTATTAAGAGCAGAATAAGGTAATTTGTGGATCGTTGTGTTTGGAAAGTGCAGTAAACGTCATACAAGCGCACATAGAGCCTAGACACACTTGTCGACAGCTCCATCCTTTGGTACATGTGCATGTGGACTTACAGATGTGCACGTACCTTTCCCCATACAAAAGGGTAACATGCTTGAAGAACGTGGTGTGGCCAAGGGTTTACATACTCACAATACAGCTAGAGCTCCCAACATCTTGAGTAGGAAACTAAGCTCTTATTGTAATCCACGTGTCCTCCAGGATAGAAAATGGAGAAATCAAATTGAAGGGATAGGACGGGGGTTAAGGCAAGACAGGAAAGAACACTTCATCTACTGTTACTACGAATGCACTGTTATCCTTTCCAAGATGATTACTCTGTGTTAACTCCAGATTTTCTAGTCATTTCTAGCTAAGGAGGAATTCTGAATAAAGGTAGAGAAGTTCATCTTTGACTCCAGAAATTCTGTTCTTTTCCTCGGACTGTCGAGAGGCCCAGGTACACATGCTTTGGAAACCCAGGTGCAAATCAGCAAAAGGAAAAAGACTGAGAACTCCCAGTCCAGCTCATGTGCTCTGTATTATTGTCAGAGAACAGTTTTTCTAAAGGTTTTTATAATTCTTGTAGGCCCCTGACCCCTTTGAAGCGAAGTCCAAACTTCTGAACTTGATGCAGGAAGTTCCTTTTGTGTTCTTTCATAGCCAATGTTGTTTACTTGGGGCCTCCCAAGTCTCCTCAGCAACCTGGTCTTCAACCAGCAGATACATCAACTAAAGTTAAAACAAACAACATCCCATTCACACAGCAACCCCTGGGGATGCATCTATCTCTCTGCCTACCCTTGCCCCAATTAAACATGCATAGCCTCAGTGCAAGTCACAGCTCAAGGCACTGATATGCTGAGAAGCTTTCTCTACTCATTTTAGTTGATTTAAATGTTCTTCCTTTGTACTTCCATTACTCTATGCTCAAAATATGTAAAGCGTGAGCAGGCTTTTAGACTAATCATGAAGGCAAGATCTTATTTGTGTTGAAATTCCCCACCTACGATTGGGGAATGGCACCTACGGGTCTTCCATGAATTGAGTGATGATTAATGTGAAATATCCAAGTGAAGTATTTTTGCACATCAGTCTTCCATGGTTTCCTCTATTTTCCTTTCTTTAATGCTTTCAACAGCAAAGTGCTCGTAGCAGGCCCTCACTAAATATTTGTTCAAATAACAGAGTGACTCGATGTCTCTGGTAACAATAAGAAGTGTCTTGTACAGTCTATGTGCACATCTGCTAGTGTTGGGGAATTCAATCCCTTCCCTTTGGACTACGCCAAAGGGCGACCCTGGCTCTGATGTGGTGGATGCTGCTTCTGTCTGAGGGTTTGGGGAATGTGGCTCTATTTTCAGCCACGACATTAAATCATGTCCTGGTGTTAAGCATCTGCTACCCTATCCATTAAATGAGGGCGGAAACCATTCCCTCCTCCTTTCTTAAAGATGTTATAAAGATTAATGAGGTAATGTCTGCAGAGCACCCTGGAAGAAAGGTATTATTCTAAATCCTCAGCATGGTGGTAACATTGCTTTCATCTGTGATACCAATTGGTCAGTGCTCATGCGCGCATCATGAGAAACTTTGAGAGTTGCAGAAGCAGTTGGATTTGGGAGAGGAGCCCTGTTCTGAGCTTGCTGATTACTGAGCCTTTACTGTGGGTGTTACCTTTGCTTCCATGTTGTGTCCACAAAGGGTTGCAATAACAGTGTGCTTACATACAGTCAAAAGGGTGTGTGGAAATTAATGAATTTGTTTTTGTAAAGTGAGTGGGTCTTGGATCAAAAGCTTTGTGAAGCCCTGAAATATTATTTCCATTGCAGGTTTTGGTTTCTTTTCTTTTGAAAGGTTGTTAACCAAGCTTATCAATTTCTCAGGGTTTTTAAAAATTATCCTTAACTCAGTCTTTTATGTATACATCTGAATGCTTCTACTGACCTGCTTTGCTTCTTTCCAGAAAGGTTACTTTTTGGAAATTCTTGACGTTACATTTAGTTTGTTTGTTTATAAACCAATAAAATAGACTCACAAAGGGTAATTGTACATAGTCTCTCCTATTTTTTTAAGCAAAGCAATAATTTTATAAGTCACCAATCTTTTTGAAATATGTTTATTTACTAAGCTCTGATGTTTCAATGCACAGATGAGGACAATAGGACAATTATCTGGATCACACTGCAATGGACCTTATCTTTCAGCTTGTAGAACAAGGAAAGGAGTAATTTGCCTGAAATTGCCATATTAAAGGTAATCATTGTTCAGAGGTAAATTTCACCCCTATCCTTGTAGCCACAGGCATTTATTTTTTAATTTTATTTATTTATTTATTTTTTTTTGCTTTTTTGGGTCACACCAGCGATGCTCAGGGGTTACTCCTGGCTCTGCACTCCAAGAAATACTCCTGGAATAGAAGAAACAGAAACACTCCCAAACAGCTTCTACGAGGCACATGTCACCCTGATACCCAAAGCAGGGAGAGACAACACAAAGAAAGAAAACTATGGACCAATATCCCTGATGAACACGGATGCTAAGATCTTCAACAAAATACTAGCAAACAGAATGCAAAGAATCATCAAGAAGATTATACATCATGACCAAGTAGGATTCATCCCGGGAATGCAAGGATGGTTCAACATTCGCAAGTCAATCAACATAATACATCATATCAATAAAAAGAAAAAATAAAAACCATATGATCCTTTCAATAGACGCAGAAAAAGCATTTGACAAGATCCAGCACCCGTTCATGATTAAAACCCTCCAGAAAATGGGAATTGAAGGGACTTTCCTCAAGATAGTTACAGCTATCTACCAAAAGCCCACAGCAAGCATCATTCTAAATGGGGAAAAGTTGAAAGCCTTCCCCCTGAGATCAGGGACAAGACAAGGTTGCCCACTCTCACCTCTTTTATTCAATATAGTACTGAAAGTACTTACGATAGCAATCAGAGAAGAAAAAGGACATCAAGGGCATCCAGATAGGCAAGGAAGAAGTCAAGCTATCATTATTTGCAGATGACATGATATTATACCTAGAGAACCCTAAACTCTCTACCAAAAAACTCCTAGAAACAATAGACGCATATAGTAGAGTGGCAGGATACAAAATCAACACCCAAAAGTCAGTGGCTTTCCTATATACAAATAACGAAAGAGAACAAAGGGATATTAAGGAAACTATTCCATTCACAATTGTGCCACAGAAAATCAAATACCTAGGAATCAACTTACCCAAGTATGTAAAGGACCTGTACAAAGAAAACTACAAGACACTACTCCAAGAGATAAAAAGAGGACACAAGGAAATGGAAACACATTCCCTGTTCATGGATGGGGAGAATCAACATTGTCAAAATGGTAATACTCCCTAGAGCTCTATACAGATTTAATGCAGTCCCTATGAGGATACCGATGACATTCTTCAAAGAAATTGACCAAACGCTCCTGAAATTTGTATGGAACAATAAACCCCCAAGGATAGCTAAAGCAATCCTCGGGGAAAAAGAAGATGGGAGGCATCACCTTTCCCAACTTCAAACTGTACTACAAGGCAGTAGTAATTAAAACAGCATGGTATTGGAATAAAAACAGACCTGTGGACCTATGGAATAGAATTGAGTATCCTGACACCCAACCTCAAACACATGATCATTTAATCTTTGATAAAGGTGCAATGAGTCTAAAATGGAGTAAGGAAAGCCTCTTCAACAAGTGGTGTTGGGAAAACTGGGCAGCGACATGTAAAAAAATGAATTTGGACCTGTGTCTAACACCATGCACAAAAATCAGATCAAAATGGATTAAAGATCTCAATATCAGACTTGAATCCATAAAGTACATTGAAGAAAATATAGGAAAAACCCTCCACGAAATTGAAGTTAAAGGCATCTTCAAAGGTGAAACATCACTAACAAAGCAACTAGAAGAAAGGATAAACATATGGGACTACATGAAACTAAAAAGCTTCTGCACCTCAAAAGAAACAGTGACTAAGATACAAAAGCAGTCCACAGAATGGGAAAGAATATTCACCCAATACCCGTCTGATAAGGGGTTAATATCCAGGATATATCAGGCACTGGTAGAACTTTACAAGAAGAAAACAAACAACCCCATCAAAAAATGGGGAGAAGAAATGAACAGAAACTTCAGCAAGGGAAGAAATTCGAATGGCCAAAAAACATATGAAAAAATGCTCATCATCACTAATCATCAGAGAGATGCAAATCAAAACAACAATGAGATACCACTTTACACCACAGAGACTGGCACATATTCAAAAGAGCAAGAACAACAAGTGCTGGCGTGGATGTGGGGAAAAGGGGACACTCATCCATTGTTGGTGGGAATGCCGGCTGGTACAGCCTTTCTGGAAAACAATATGGACTTTCCTCCAAAGACTAGAAATTGAACTCCCATTTGACCCAGCCATACCACTCCTGGGAATCTACTCTGGGAAACCAAAAAATACGCAGCAAAAACACCATCCCTACTTTTATGTTCATAGCAGCATTATTCACAATAGCCAGAATCTGGAAGCAACCAGAGTGCCCGAAAATCGATGACTGAATAAAGAAGCTTTTGGTACATCTACACAATGGAATACTATGCAGCTGTTAGAAAAAATGAAGTTATAAAATTTGCCTATAAATGGATGGACATGGAGAAGATTATGTTGAGCTGAAATTAGCCAGAAGGAGAGAGACAGATACAGAATGACTGCATTTATTTGCATGGCATAAATATATATGTACATATTATGATACCAATATCCAAGGTCAAGTGAAACATATATCAGGAGGTCTTGTCAAAGGTGGAAATTATCCCAAACGTGTGGGAGTCAGAGATTAGGTAAGACAGAAAATGGAACAGTGTGCTAATAATTGTCGAGGGTACTAATGCCAACCTAGAACTGAGCATTAAATAGAGGCAAAAGGATACACCTTTTAATGTATGTTCTGTAATCCATAGCCTGGAAGGGAAGGAAAAGAGAAAGAGAGAGAAAGGGAAAGAAATAAAGTACCTGCCATGGAGGTGGGCTGGGGAAGGGGGAGGGAACCGGGGACGTTGGTGGTGGGAGATGGGCACTGGTGGAGGGATGGGTGCTGGAACACTGTATGACCAAAACCCAAACATGAACTTTTCAATTGTATATCTTTTTATTTGTATATCTCACGGTGGTATAATAAAATACTTAAAAAAAATACTCCTGGGAAAGAAATAAAGAACCTGCCATGGAGGAGGGCTGGGTGTGGGGGAGGGAACCGGGACGTTGGTAGTGGGAGATGGGCACTGGTGGCGGGATAGGTGCTGGAACACTGTATGACCAAAACCCAAATATGAACTTTTTAATTGTATATCTTTGTAATTGTAAAAATAAAAAATTAAAAAAAAATGAAATACTCCTGGCGGTGCTCGGGGACCATATGGGACACCGGGGATCGAACCCTGGCCTGCATGGGCCGGCTGTGTGCAAGGCCATCACCACCCTACTCGGACTATCGCTCGGCCCCACACAGGCATTTTTTTGATCATAGATAGATTGTTTGTTTATAAATGTAAAAAATCTATCTCCAACCCTGAATTTATATCAATTGATTATTTGAACCAAACCCATTAGTTTATAGAAAAGAGAACTGAAATTCTGAAATAGCATGAAGTTAAGTGATGGCTCAAGGTCATGTACTATAATACAAGTAGGCAAGGGTCGCTGATATTGGTAATATTGATGATAATAGGTTTTGGGAAGAAATATGTAAATATTGTTCTGTGCTACATAGTAGGTCGAGGCTTTCAAGACGTTTTCGCCATGGAATAATTATTTTTCCTTAGAAATATTCCAATCATTTGAGTTTTTACCTCTTTCAAATTTAAGATTTGTATTGGTTAACTCGCTGTCCAACTCTGGAAATATGATACCTTATGAATGAAATTGAGCCAGAAATTGTTATCTCTAAGATGTCATCTACTTACTGTCTATTAATATCATTTTATTATTTCTTTAAAATTTTCCACTGTAATGCAGCTTCTATGAATTTAGTAATCAACACAGTTGACCCCTTACAAACATCCCTTTTCTTCCCTACCCTCCCTTCCCTTCTCTTCCCTTCCCCCTTTCCTTCCTTCCTTCCTTCCTTCCTTCCTTCCTTCCTTCCTTCCTTCCTTCCTTCCTTCCTTCCTTCCTTCCTTCCTTCCTTCCTTCCTTCCTTCCTTCCTTCCTTCCTTTCTTCCTTCCTACCTTCCCTTCCCTTCCTTTCCTTTCCCTTCCCTTCCCTTTTCTTCTCTTCCCTCCCCCTTCCTTCCCTTTCCTTCCTTCCCTTCCCTCTTCCCCTCCCTTCCCTTCCCTTCCCTTCCTTTCCCTTTCCTTCCCTTTTCTTCTCTTCCCTTCCCCCTTCCTTCCCTTTCCTTCCCTTCCCTTCCCTCTTCCCTCCCTTCCCTTCCCTCCCTTCCCACCCCTCTTCCATTCCTGTCCCTCTTCCCTTCCCTTCTCTTTCCTTCCCTTCCTTTCCCATCCCTTCCCTACCCTCCCTTCCCTTATCTTCCCTTCCCCCTTCCCTCCCTCCTTCCTTCCTTCCTTCCTTCCTTCCTTCCTTCCTTCCTTCCTTCCTTCCTTCCCTTCCTTCCTCCTTCCTTCCTTCCTTCCTTCCTTCCTTCCTTCCTTCCTTCCCTTCCCTTCCTTCCTTCCTTCCTTCCTTCCTTCCTTCCTTCCTTCCTTCCTTCCTTCCCTTCCCTTCCCTTCCTTCCTTCCCTTTCCTTCCCTTCTCTTCCCTTCTCCCTTCCCTTCCCTTCCCTCTTCTCTTCCCATCCCTTCCACTCTGCTCCCTTCCCATCCCTTCCACTACCTTACACTACTTCCCACTACTCTCCCTTCACCTCTTCTTATCCCCTCCTTCTTCCCCTCCCTCTCTTCCCTTAACCTTCCCTCTCTTTCCTTTCCTTTTCACATTTATAGTTTGCATATTTTTTTGTACTACAGCATCAATTTAATGTATAGCTAACACTCAAAATTGTTTAGTGATTGTTTAAGGAGGCTTTTCACTTTTGTGTACATGGCAGCATTTGTTTTGCAACAAGTCATACAGTTGTGATTAAACACATTTCAGTAAACCATCATATAGCGGAGGTGAGTTCAGATTGGTTTTGAATGATCTTGTTATCAGTTTGGTAAGAATTGTCTTGAGTTTTAGTCACAGATAGGAATGTTTTTAGTGTGATCAAATCAAGGGTTTTCTCCAACAGTGGACTGAGTAATGATTGCAGACTAATTACAGCCTGCATATTGCACTTTGCTTTGCAGTAACAGCTTTATACCAGCTGTTTTCTTTAACAGTTGTTCATTTCAAGTAGGTACCAATGCTGCTGGAAGTGAGTGGATGGCAGAAAGCAATTTTAATTCTTTGCTTCAAAAGGAAACCTGTACTTTTTTTTTTACAAATTTTTGCCTTAAGGGGCTTCAAAAATCTGCATCACATAGCTCTAAGGCTAATTTCATAGCACCCTTTCTGCTCCCTCATTAGAAAAAACTTTTGAATATTATATGCAAAATGGTACTAAAATCTCAAGTTTAATTAAGCCTTAGCAAAAAAAATATATCTTTTAACCATTACATTTGTTTCTTGCTTTATTCTTTCATAGCCTGCAACTCTTTTGAAGTTTCAAGTAGAGATTTAACAGAGCAATTTAGAGTAGTTGTTACTGTGGATTAAATAACTATTCCATCTGGCTCATAAGAGTATATAATCTATATTCCTTTCTCGATAATAAATACAGTAAGTAACAACTTACCATCCCTTAGACCATCATTTTTGTCTGCTCTAGTGGGTTTGATTTATTGCCTATCATTAAGGAATTAACTCTTTCCTTGCATTGAATCATGTGCACTTACTTTTACAGAAAACATGGTACATGTTTCTTCTGATCATAGCAGGGATTCAGATGTGTAATTCTGACTAGTAACCATGGCTGGGCTTTACTGAACACTTACTATGTAGAAGGTAGAAAAACATGACGCATGATAACTGATTGCAAAACCAACTCCTGTAGATTGTGTTTTAGAAGCACTGAGACCACAATATAGTCTAGAAAACAATCTGCCAATTTTAAGTGATGAAACTGAACTGCTAAGGGATTGTTTTGACTCCAAGTCTCCTCATCTTCATTTCTTAATGGGATCCCAATGCGGTGAGCATTTCTGGGAGCTGGGCTGAATGAGATAAAGGGATGTAGGAATAATAGAATGAGAACACTTTGATTAAATGTATTCCTGGGACTTGAGAGATTCTATAGAGGGTAGGGACTTGCCTTGCACACAGTCAATCCAGGTTCAGCTTCCAACACCCCATATGGTGCCCCAAGCACTACCAGGAGTAACTCCTGAATGTAGAGCCAGGAATAACCACTGAGCATTGCTGGATATGACCCACCCTTCAACTCCCGAATTAATTTTAAAATGTGTTCTGTTATTTTTGAGATTTCCACATTTGAATATGGATTACAAGACATAATACAGAAAAAGCACATCAGCACATATACAAAAATATCTGCTAGAGTTTACAGGTGTTGAATTTTTTTTCCATTAAGCTTTACACCCAAAAATGTCACTTATTTTAACCACAACATTGGAGGTACTAGTAAATCTTATATCATTAACATAAATTAGAATCATGATATGTCTGATGGTACTGAATGTGATTCAACATTCAGAACGTTCTTTAACTGACAGAAGGATCTTTCATTAAACATTATTTGCCCTTATCTTTAATATAAGTCTTGAAAATACCATGTTCAGAACTTATTTTCTCTTAGGGTTAGGAGAACTTTTCTTACCTCCATTCCTAAGTGAATAGAGGCATTGGACACTGGACTTTGTTCTCCACATATTGTCCACTCACATGGCTCTCTGCTTACATTGCTGTCGGTCTATCGCCTTGAGCCCGAGCATGATAAAATGTTGCCTCAGCCAAAAGTGGTTCCATGTAAGGCAGAGAAGTCTGTGGTGCCGACTATTACCTTGAACTTCAGTTATCCCATGTGGCTAGCATAAAGTTACTTTCTTATCACAGCTTTCTTCAAAGAGAAGTAACTAGAGTGAATTATAATGTAGAAAAATGAATTCTAAGCACGAGTCTCTAAACACCGAAAAGAAAATAAAAGTTTGCCTGCCTTAAGATTTCCTTCCTCATCTTTCTTCATCTTTGTTTTTCTCCTCTTTGTATCTTTTTGATACAAAAAAGAAGAAAGAAAAAGAAAAGAAAGAAAAAGAAAAAGGAGAAAGAAAAGAGAGAAGAAAAAAAGAAAAAAACGTTTTAAAACTCTCAAGGTGCAACCTTCTCTTCATGCTCAGAAACCCTTATTTTCAGCCTGCTGGCAAGGTTCACCATATTCCCAGAGCAGAAAAATCTATGTATAAAATAATTCATAGGAGCAGAACTACACAAATTTGAGCCTGTTAGACACAGGCCTCTAACAGGCCTGGTACAGCTAAAGGTGGGATTTATACTCTAACTGCAGTTTCTAAAACACCTTTACATGATCAGAAGGCAGATTTTCACCTACCATATTTCCTGTGCCATTTTTGACTATTATGGGGAAATTCTCGAGTGGTTTGCACACGTACATTTATGCACAGTACAGGTAAACACACATTTATACACAGGACAAAGAGTAAGTCTCTAAGACTTTAAAGCCCACATGCATGCTTTTTAAGGAAAGTATTATCTAAAAACCACACGGCCTGCAAACCTCACCACAGAGCACTTTGCAAAATCATTCAAACCTCTTTCCCATCATTTGGCTCTATGCCAAAGTCAACCCAACCATTTCAAATTTTACCACATTTAGCAATCACTTTTTCATAGCTAATTTGCATGAGTTGAGGTACTGAGTATACATATAGGTTAATAAAGTAGTGCTTGTTCTCAATCAACTTATTAACTAGAACTGAGAATTAGTGTACATTGTCATGACCACATAGTATGATCAGTTATATTGCTGTAGTGCAAAGACTTGAAAATGCTAAAAAGAAACAAAAACCTTTTCTTGGGGAGGAGGAAATGACTTGTGGACAAAAAGAGTACTGGTGTTGGCTTTAAAAACATGGGAGAGTTTACTAGAGAGAAGTGGGAAAGACAATACAAAATAAAGAAAACCATCTTCCTTGAACACATGCCCTGTGCTTACTCATTTTAGTACCTTTTAAGGCATATGAACATCATGTAACTAATGAACGGTCTAAGTGTTGGGGACAGACTGTATTTCTCTAATATTTGATGTATTTAACTTTGTATAGAAAATAAGTATTCCTTAAAATAAAGGATAAAGTCTCTTTTTAAAATGAGTTGTTTAAAACTTAGCTCACTTCAGCTATCACTTTCAAATTAAAGCTTTTACCATACTGGTTGGTAGTACTATAATATTCATTTGGAAAATTTTTTCTTTCTTTTAAACTGTGGTACATCTACACAATGGAATACTATGCAGCTGTCAGAAAAAAATGAAGTTATGAAATTTTGCTATAAATGGATGGATATGGAAAGAATCATGTTGAGTGAAATTAGTCAGAAGGAAAGAGAGAGACATAGAATGACTGCATTTATTTGCATGACAAAATATACTAGGTGATCTTACCGAAGTGGAAATTACCACAAGCGGTGGGAGTCAGAGGTTAGTTTAGATAGAGAAGGGAACATGTGTGAATAAATGTCTAAAGTTCTGATGCTAACATAGAACTGAGCATTAAATACAGACAAAAATGCAAATGATGGCTTCTAAGTGTATCAGAGTGCAACCCACAATGTGTGGGAGAAGGAGGAGAGAGAGAGGGAGAGGAGGAGAGATAAAGAACCTGTCATTTAGGCAGGATGTGGAAGGGGAGGGATTGGGGACATGGGTGGTGGCTGGGGGCACTGGTGGAGGGCGGGGTGCTGGAACACTGTGTGACCCGAAACCCCCCAAGGGTGAACAGCATTGTAATTGTATATCTCACGGTGGTATAATAACATGTTAAAAAATAAAAAATAAAATAAGAGTAATAATAATAACAAAAATTTTTTTTTCTTTCTTTTTAAGTCGTATGGTCACTATTTCAGCTTTATATCCACCAAGAGAGGAGCATATATGTAGATTTACACTCAAAAACTTACTGATCTGGTTTTCTCTAACCTACAGCGGCCAGGAAAAGGATTTGTTTGTGGTAAACGTTCAAATAACACTTGCTGACTATGATAAAAACCTAAGACCCAGCTTGAATAGAAAGCCTCATGCAGAGTTAAAAAATTCAGACTGGTATCATGCTTAGAAACAAAAACAAAATAAAAAAGTAATAGCAATGAAGCCAACAGAACTATTTTCAATGTATGCTTATCTACTTACAGGACTATAGAGTAGTTTTCAAACTTATTGAAGTGTTCCTTTTCCTATTTTCTCAAGGAATTTGTAGGAATCACTGACTCTCCAGTTTGTCCATCCATGTCAGTAAAGAGAGAAGCTAGTGCCTAATTCCTTCTCCATAAGGAATTTCTTATGGTATTTTATGGGTGTAATGGGAATGGAGGGCGAGAGGGGGCCACAAACCAGGAAATGAACTTTAGGCATGAACATTTGGGGTTACTGTCTCTAAGGTTAGCAAGCTGGCTGGCTGGATTAAATGGAGAAAGTCTTTCCTCACAATTCCAGAAAAAAACTGAGAAGCCTGAGCTCAAGGTGTTAGCAGAGGTGGTTTCCCTGAGCTTGCTTTTTGAGCTTGTAAATGGCACACTTCTCACAGTCTCCTGCTGTGAATGTGTGTCCTAACTCCTCCTTTAGACAATGCCACCATTCATCCTAGATTAGGACCTATTCTAGTGGAGCAGTTTCAGACAGAGATGGGTAAACAACTCTTCCGTGACACATTCATGTTTGGTCACATTCTGAGGTACATCAGGACATCAGTACTAAATTGGTTGGGGGCAGGGAGAAACACCCAGCTAGGACCAAACACCCCGGTCAGCATGTGGAATGAGGCAGAACATTGGTTGGAGCACTAGAGATAAAGACTGTAGAGAATAGCAGTAAGAGCGAGGGGGGGCGTGAAAGAAGTCTAAGTCCAGTTTAGTGGTCCAATCAGAAGATAAAGCTTTCCAAACTTCTTTTAAATTCTAATCTTGAAGAAGAATCAAGGCTTCTCCAAACTCACCTACTGGGGTGAACAGATGGTGAGCCAGTGTGCAGGAGTGAATCTTTCAGTTGGATTGTTTTAGGTCACACCTGCAATGGTCAGGGTTTACTGTTGGTTGTGCACTTAGGGATCACACCTGGTGCAGCTTGGAGACCCTTATGGGGTGACAGGGATTGGACCTGAGTCAACAGTATGTGAGACACATACCCTATTTGCTGTACTAATGCTCTAGCCCCAGGTGTAAATATTTCTGACACTGGTAACATGTATGGGGTAAAATGCAGATAATAAGGCTGCAATAGCTAAGCTCTCGGTAGCCTAATGGATATGAATCCTCAAGGCCAAAGGTACTGAGGGAGAATATGAGAGACCAAAGATTGTCTAATAAAAGGAGGCTCTTAGCTGGAGGGCTAATGAGGCAGCTGGAGAGGCAGAGAGACGACAGCCCCAGCGCAGCAGTCTGGTATGGAGAGTTTTACTTCTTCATTTAAAAGAACACAATTGTCAATGATTTACAGAATCATTGAATTTCAGGGGTTTACACCTCCATGTATATACCTCAATTATATACCTCATTCTGGAATGGATTGAGGCTCTGTATGTTCCTGGAGCAAGCAGATGCCTTGGGCTCTACTAGCATAAGACAGGACATATGGAGATGTTACTGGGGCCCGCTCAAGCAAATCGATGATGAACGGGAAGACAGTGATACAGTGATACACCTCCATGAGTGCAACGGGCTGTCATTCTCATGCCAGGGTTCCAGGGGTAACCCACCTTCAAAAAGGACTCTCCTTATTCTCCCCCAACCCAGTAACCACTTCCCTTTTGTAATCATTTTTTACTGAGTCTTGGAGTTATATTGGTTGATTTTTCCCAGTTCATTTGTTTAAGTTACTCATGTTTAATTTATGAATGAAATCACCCAGTAGTTAGTTGTCCTAACTTCTTAATTTCTTTTTATTTCATTTCTTTTTAATTTTTATTAAAGTGTCATGATTTACAGCTACTCATAGTTGCACTTTAGGCATATAATAACTCAATCCCAATCCTCGCACCAGAGTCAATTTCCTTTCACAATAAAATATCTTCAATAACTTAATTATCTTTTTTGGGGACAAGAGTTTTGCTTAATGAGAGGAAGAAGGGGAGTCTTACTGAAATTTTGACTTGGTGAAAATTATCAGGCATTATAGTGATCAGATTTTAGAACTGGAAATATTTGTATTTAAATCACCAGTCTTCAAATTGGAGAATGTATCAGAATCATCTGGAGGACAACTCAAGCTTTAGTTGCTGGGCTCTAGCCCTAAAGCTTTGGTTTGTTTGTTCATTTTTGGGTTTGAGGTTGTACCTAGCAATGCTCAGGGGTTTCTTCTGCCTCTGCACTCAGGAATTCCTTTTGGCAGTGCTCGGTGACCATATGGGATTCTGGGGATTGAACCTGGGTCGACTGCAAGCAATGCAAGTGTACTATCTCGCCACCCTCCACCACCCAAGCTTTTTAAGGCTACTTATTCGGTAGGTTTGGATCAAAGCCCAAAGAATTTGCTTATTTGGGGTGGGCGGAGAGCACACTGGTGGTCCTCTGGTGATACTTGCAGCTTGGTGCTTAGGATTGCTCCTGTTCACTTTTATTGACTTTTTGGGAATTGCTCATGTTCCCATGCCTTGCTGGGAATCAAACCTAGGCCTCCTCCATGGAAAATCTGTGCTCTGTCCCATTGAGCAATTCTCTCTGTCCCTAGAATTTGCATTTCTAATGTGTTACCAGGTAATGCTAATGCTTGGTCCACAGAACACATTTTGAGAACCACTAACTACAAGCATGTTTTTATTTTTTCAATCCTTGATGCATATTAGAACCATCTGGGAACTTTGAAATAATTTACCCATTTGTAATCCAGACCAATTAAATCTAAAGTACAAGTGGCTGGGGCCTGTTGTCAAAATCTTTTAAAATCTCAGATGATCAGTATAGTCATGTTTGAGAACAAGTTGTTTAAATGCTTCCTGAGTTCATTTGTTGACTTTTGGGAAAATGATTTCCTTGCTTGCTATGGGAACAAATGATATTGGGCTGCATGTATATTTGCAGGACATGGGTATATGTTTAGTCCAGGAAACCGATATCAGAGGAATGACTAAATATTACTTTCAAGGGTTAAAAATGCCATAGAGAAAGCCGATTTGCACATCGATTTAAATCACAAACAGCAATATTGGAAAGATGTTACAGAAAATAAAATACTTTCTTCGCAAAAGCTGATTGTGGTTGGATCCCCAAGCACTATATATGACCAGCTAAGCTCTGCCAGTGGTCACTACTGGGCACAGAGCCAGCAATGGACTCTGAGCACTACAGGATGTAGTCCAAACCCCTGTACCATAAAAAAGAAAACACCTACAAACAATATTCTTTAATGGAACACAATAGTTTCATTTTTGAATTGGGAATTACATACATACTTAATTTGTGTGTGTGAAAAATGATGCTATAATGGTGCCAGGGAGTTGGTGACTTATGGAAAAGTAATAAGTTAAAGGGCAACACAGAGATTCTACCAAGACTGAACTTTGGCTAGTAGCATGTATTACATTGAAAAAAAATACTACAAAATCTTGTGAGATGGAAACAGCTTCCAACCACCAGTCATGAAGACTGGACTTGGCAGCAGCAACAGGAAGAAGAGTCTTAAAACTGGGGAGAGGGAAAACTGTGGTGAGAACACACACATTTGGTGACCAATCTGATGGGTACCACTAATGTGCAGTTCCTCCCATAGCCAGGTCAGGCCAATGGTGGGCATGGTTATTGGAGCAAAGTCCCCCACTTCTGTATACCAAAAGCTCACATCTTCATCTTGGATTCATATGGAAATCTCACCAAGTCAGCCTGGTTACCCCAAACACAATAGGTCAATATCCCATTAGTTCCTACTCCAATCAGCATTTCCCCCCAAACTCACAAAAATACTATAGAATGGTAGCCAATAAAATACAGGAAGAAATTAGAGCAGAAATAAGAAAACTACAAACAGAAATGTCATTGATAAAAAACTGTGGTAGATGAAATGAAAATGAAAAATCAATGAATGCCCTCAAGAGTAGAGTAACAATTTAAGACAGAATCAGTGAGCTTGAAATGAGGTGCAGAAAACCTCCAGGCAACAAAGAAAGATGGAAAAAGACCTCAAAATAACTTCAGGGCAAACAAGAGAACTGTGGGATGAACAACGGAAGAGCTTGCTCATCGAATGAAAAAGAATCCGATCATCTCAGATCATATCCGAGTTCCAGAGGGAGAGGAAGGCAACCCCCAATAAGGCAGGAATGGGTTTCATTGCTGAAAAGTTCCCAGAGATGGAGAATGCAAACATACAATCCCAGAAGCCAAAGGGTACCAGCTAAAAGAGACCCTTATAAAAAGACTCCAAGACATATTCTAGTCAAAATGACAAATACCTTAAATATATAATACCTAGAAAAGCAAGAACAAAGAAGAAAATTACACACAAACTCTTGTACCTTAAATTTACAGCAGATGTATTGAAAAAAAACCCTTTGGGCCCAGGGTCAATAGAAGGATATCACTTGTATCACTTGTCTTTCCGTTGTACATTGATTTGCTCTGAGTGGGCACCAGTAACATCTCTATACACGTCCTCTCATGTGCTAGTGTAGCCCAAGGGCTCTGCTCACTCCAGGAACATGAAGAGACTCAAACCATTCATTCAGGTAATAGAAATGAGGTCTATAATTGTTACTGGTTTTGGCATATCAAATACCACACAGGTAGCTTGCCAGGCTCTGCTGTGCGGGTGATATACTCTCAGTAATAGGCTCTCATCTTGTGCATTTACTGATGAAACATGCAACAGGGAGAGATTGGCTTTTCTCTTGGGTGGAGTTCTGATGAGCTGTGAAGTCCGGATGTTGAGAATGACTGCCCTCACAATTGGGGAGTTCCTCTGGCTTCTTGTGAGACTCTATTGGGATGGTGGGCCAGTGCTAGAACCTGTCTTTCCTCCCGGGTGTCACATGATCAGCTGAGCACAAGGAGAGCCGGTAGCAGCTCTGCCCTGTGTCTTTGAGTCTCTGGATCAGGCATACCTGGGCTTGAAATAGGCTTCACTGTAAGGTAGGACTCTGACGAGCAGGACTTGAGATGGGCTTTTCTCTTGGGTGGAGCTCTGATGAGCTGTGGAGTCTGGATATTGAGAATAACTGCCCTCATGGTGTGGGGGTTCCTCTGGCTTCTTGTGAGGCTCTATTGGGATTGGCGGGTCAGGGCTAGAACCCGCCTTCACTCATATATCCTATATAGTAGGATATAGTAAAAAAAAATCTAATGAAGTCCTCACTAAGAATACTTTTACCCACCTAGACCCTCATTCTGATTTGAAGGAATGATACACAACTTCATGGATAAATAACAGCTCAGAAACTTCACAGATCCAAACCAGCCACCAATCACTAAATGCCAAGGCAATCAGAAGTCCAGGGAAAGGCCTATGGCCATTTACCATTACTGACAGGTCACAGAATATGTTACCCCAGAACATTGCCATCAGTTTCTGCTAAAGGAAAGTTATTTGCTGCCTGGCACTCTACAATCACTGTGCAACAAACCAAGAAATAGGTATGATTT
The DNA here is from genome assembly GCA_021461705.1 of Cryptotis parvus. Taxonomy (NCBI): domain Eukaryota; kingdom Metazoa; phylum Chordata; class Mammalia; order Eulipotyphla; family Soricidae; genus Cryptotis; species Cryptotis parvus. Next base: position 31,803 of record JAJIBD010008766.1, read on the forward strand.
AGAGAGGTAGAGAACAGCAAACAGCACAGAGGGCAATGGCTATAATAGCCTCTGTGCTAAAAAGTCAGCAAATATCCTTGAGCCTCTTGAAGGAGGCAAAGGCTGGCAAGTACTGGCTTGGACTGGCAGTGTGTTGGATTTGATTTGCCTACATTTGCAGCAAAAAATCCCAGGAGAAAAGTGTTCATGTGAATACAAAATAAAAATTCCATACAATGTAGTAACAGACTCTTTCTATTTTTTTACCCAGTTTCACTCATTGTTGTCTCTGAGAAGAATAAGGAGCATCTCCTCTTCCTCCTCCTCCTTCATCTGAGCATCTCCTCTTCCTCCTCTTCCTTCATTGTTACCTTCGTCATCACTGTCCTAGTCCTCCTCCTCCTCTTCCTCCTCCTCTTCCTCCTCCTGCTCCTTTCTCTCTCTTCTCTTACACACTGTGTCTTTCAATACATACATTTAAGGGTTACCATGCATATCCCTTTGCCTACATTCAATGTTCAGTTCTAGTTTGGCATTACCATTTCCAACAATATTATCACACTGGTCCCTTCTCTGTCTTACCTAACCCTTGACTTCCACACATGTGGTAAATTCCTACCACTGGCAAGTTCTCCTGGTCCATTGTTTTGCCTGGCCTTAGATATTAATATCCTACTATTTTTGGGGGATGGTATCTTTACAATATTAAGTCTTCTGATCTGTGAACATTGTTTATTTCTCCATTTGTATTAACCTTTGAATTTTCATTTTTTAACCCTCCCCGTATTTTTTTTGTCACACCCAGTGATGTTCAGGGGTTATTCCTGGCTCTGCACACAGGAATTACTCCTGGCGGTGCTGGGGAACCATATGGGATGCCAGGGATTGAACCCAGGTCGTCCATGTACAAGGCAAATGCCCTACCCACTGGGCCATCGCTCTGGCCCCAACCTTTTAAAATTTCTATCATCGGTTCGATCCTCGGCATCCAATATGGTCCCCAAGCACCACCAGGAGTAATTCCTGAGTACAGAGCCAGGAGTAGGCCCTGAGCGCCGCCAGATGTGACCAACAAAAAAAAAAAAAAATTTCTATCATCAATAATTTTTAGGTATAGCTTTATATCTTTTTGAAAAAATTTCTTCTAAGTATTTATGGAGTTTGATGTTGCAAAAAATTTTCCAATTATTTTTATTTATATGTAGTTTGATTTTTTAATTTATCTTGTACCCTGCAACTGTACTAAATCCATACTGTAGTATGAAATATGAAAGCATACCACACTTAGCACTTAAGAATCCGTGTCTAATTAATACCTTGCTATATTTTTTCATGTTTATATCATCTACATTTAATCTTATTTATCCTATCTTTTTGTATTTCTAAATTTCAGACAACTTATATGCTTCACTCCAGACACTCAGTATGTGTGAATTCAATTACTATTTATAATTTATTTACTCTAAGTAAAATTTCCAAATCTTAGGGGTACTCTTTGATATGTTTTGACACATGTGGAAAGCATGTGTTGTCTTATATCCCTTTCAAGTCAAAACCTGCTCCCATATTCCCAGAGACAACTAATGTTCTGATGTTTTCAAATGATGAATTGGTTTAGCCTATTTCACAATTTTATGCAAATACAGTCAAGCATTATGTACCCTTTTATGGAAGATTTCTTTTAAATAAGTGTGTGTCTTTTAGTTTTATCCATATTGTTGTCTCCATATACATATTTTTAATTTATGGTTGCAGCATCTATATACCACAATTTGCTTATCCATTTCCTGTTGATTGACATATTACTATTTGTAACCTTTAGTGTTATGAGTAAAATGGTCTTTTTGTGGACTATGCTTTCATATCACATAGAAGTATAGGGGTAGAATTGCTGGGTTAGGTGTGTGTCTGTTTATAAGAAAAGAAGACCCATTTTCCAAAGTTGTTTTGGCATTCTACACTCTTTAAAGCAATGTGTGTAATTTGAAATTCTATGATATCCTTGCCAACATTTGGTGTTGTCAATCTAAATTTCACTGTTTCACTGACTGTATACTGTATATAACTGTGTTTTTAATTTAAGTTTCCCAAGTGACTAATGCTGCCTACAATCATTTTCATATGAGTTTTTCATGAAATGCCCATGTTGACTATTTAAAAAAGTCTAGTTTTTTTTTTATTGTTGTAGCTGTTACTGAATTGGATGAATTGTACTTATATTTTCAAATACTTAGTGAGAGATGTAATTTGCAAATATTTTATCTCTGCTTTTGCTTGTATATATTTCTATAATGGTATCCTTTGATAAGGAGATTTTGCTTTTTTAAATAAAGTTTTAATTTATCAAATTTAATTATCAAATTTCTTTTTACACTTATTGGTTTGGAGATTTGATAGGGAAAAACTTTGTCCACAGGGTACAAAAATATTCTTCTGTCCTTTCTTCTGAAAAATTGAATTTGGCATTGTTTAATTTAGTTTTGTGATATCTAAATATTATATACAACTTGAGATAAGGAATTGAATTTTTTTTTTCCATGTAGAGATACAATTGGCCTCACAATAGTTGTTGAAAGGTCTTCTGTATCCCAACTCAATTATTTGGAGACCTTTTTCAACATAATTTTATTTCTTTATTTATTTGTTGTGTGGATCACACCTGGCGATGCTCAGGGGGTTACTCCTGGCTCTGCACTGAGTAACTACTCTTTGTATGCTCGGGGGACCTTATAGCATGCGGGGATCTAACCTGGATCATCCGAGTGCAAGGAAAACCCACTGTACTATTGCTCCAGGCCTGTCAATGGAATTTTATGCTAGTGCGTGTCATCAGGACTCCATGATCTCTTAGACTGAACTATCTACTGTTTAATATATCTGAATGATACTTCTTGATTACTCTAAAGTCATAATCTTAAGTTTAAGTAGTATAAATCCTTCAGCTATTTTAAAAATAATATTTTATATGTCTAGGACACTAATACTTCTGTATGAAATTAGAATCATGAAACCAGTTTAAATTAATGAAAGATTAATGAAGCTATGTCAAATTATTTTCTATGTAGATTAATATGGGTAAAGCTGACATGTTGTTACTGAGTATTCTAACCCATACCTTCTTTTTCCCCCCGCTAAACCTGGTGCAGGCCAGGAGAACCCGGCTGCCGGGTTGATCCAAAAACCAAAAAATTATTTTTATTAAACCACTGTGAGATATGCAATTAGAAAGAGGTTCATGTTTGGGTTTCAGTCATACAGTGTTCCAGGACTAATCCCTCCACCAGTGCCCGTTTCCCACCACCAAGTGGGCCCACTTCTTCTTCTTCTCTTCTCCTTCCTCTTCTTCTCTTCTTCTTCTTCTTCTTCTTCTTCTTCTTCTTCTCTTCTCTCTCCCTCCCTCTCTTCCCCTTCTTCTCTCTTCTTCTTCTTCTTCTTCTCTTCTTCTTCTCTTCCCCTCCTTCTTCCCCCCTTCTTCTCCTCTTCCCCCCCCCTCCTCCCTCCCTCCTCCCTCCTCCTCCTTCTCTCTCTCTCTCTCTCTCTCTCTCTCTCTCTCTCTCTCCCTTCTCTAATACGTTGTGGCTTGCAATACATACATTTAGAGGTTATCATGTATATTCCTTTGCCTATATTAAATGCTCAGTTCAAGGCTGGTATTATTATTTCCAACAATTATTGCCTACTGTTCTCTTCTCGGTCTTACCTAACCTCTGACTCCCACACACTTACGGTAGATTCCTTCCACTGACAAGACCTCCTGATCCATGTTTTGCCTGGCCTTGGATATTGGTATCATTATATATATATGCATATATATACGTGTATATATAATGATACCTATATATGGCATCATTATATATGTATATATACATAAATAATGATACCTATATATATGATACCAATATATAATATATATAAATGATATATATATATATTCCACAAATACATGCAGTAATTCTGTATCTATCCATTTCCTTCTGGCTAAGTTCATTCAGCATAATACTCTCCATGTCCATCCATTTATAGGCAAATTTCATAACTTTGTTTTTCCTGACAGCTGCTTAGTATTCCATTATGTTGATGTGCCAAAGTCTCTTTATCCAGTTATCTGTTTTCAGGCACTCTGGTTGTTACCAGATTTCTGGCTATCATGAAGAATGCTGCTATGAATATAGGAGTGCAGATGGTGTTTCCGCTCTGTGTTTTTGGGCAGCCAGTGTATATTCCCAGGAGTGGTATTGCTGGGTCAAATAGGACCTCAATTACTAGTCTTTGGAGGAATGTCCATATTGTTTTCCCAAAAGGCTGTACCAGTTGACATTCCCAACAACAATGTATGAGAGTCCCTTTCTCCCCACATCCATGCCAGCACTGGTTGTTCTTGTTCTTTTGGATGTGTGCTAGTCTCTGTGGTGCGAGATATCTCATTGTTGTTTTGATTTGCATCTCCCAGATGATTAGTGATGATGAGAATTTTTTCATATGATTTTTGGCCATTTGAATTTCTTTTATTTTTGCTTTTTTGGGTCACACCCAGCAATGCCCAGGGGTTACTCCTGGCTCTGCACTCAGGAATTACCCTGGCGATGCTCGGACGACCATATGGGATGCCAGGGATCGTACCCAGGTTGGACACATGCTTGGCAAATGCCTTCCCGCTGTGCTATGACTCTGGCCCCGGCCATTGAAATTTCTTATTTGTTGAAGTTTCTGTTCATTTCTCCCCATTTTTGATGAGGTTGGCTGTTTTCTTCTTGTGAAGTTCTACCAGTGCCTGATATATCCTTTGTATTAACCCTTTATCAGGTGGGTATTGGGTGAATATTGTTTCCCAATCTGTGGACTGTCTTTGTATCTTGGTCACTGTTTCTTTTGAGGTGAAGAAGCTTTTTAGTTTCATGTAGTGTATATGTTTATCTTTATTTCTAGCTGCTTTGTTAGTATTTTTTCATCTGTGAATATGCCTTTAGCTTCAATGTCCTGGAGGGGTTTCCCTATGTTTTCTTTAATGTACTTTATCTATTCAGGTCTGATATTGAGATCTTTATTCCATTTTGATCTGATTTTTGTGTATGGTGTTAGACAGAAGTTGAAATTCATATTTTTGCATGTAGCCCAGTTACCCAGCACCACTTGTTGAAGAGTCTTTCCTTGCTCCATTTTGTACTTTTTTCTCCTTTTTCAATGATTAAATGATCAAGTATTTGAGGATGGGTGTCAGGATACTCAACTCTATTCCATAGGCCCACAGGTCTGTTTTTACTCCAATGTGCTCTTTTAATTGCTACTGCTTTGTAGTACAGTTTGAAGTTGGGAAAGGTGATGCCTCCCATCTTATTTTCCCTAAGGATTGCTTTAGCTGTCTGTGGGGGTTTATTATTCCATACAAATCTCAGGAGTGTTTGGTCAATTTCTTTGAAGAATGTCATGGGTATCCTTATAGGGACCACATTGAATTTGTACAAAGCTCTAGGGAGTATTACCATTTTTACAGTGTTAATTCTCCCAATCCATGAGCAGGGAATGTGTTTCCATTCTTCAGGTCCTCTTTTTTTTTTTGAAGCAGAGTTTTGTAGTTTTCTTTGTACAGGTCTTTTATATTCTTAGTTAAACTAATTCCTAGGTATTTGATTTTCTGTGGCACAATTGTGAATGGGATCATTTTCTTAATATCCCGATCTTCTCTTTTGTTATTTGTATATAGGAAAGCCATTGACATTTTTTTTGCCAAGTATGCATATATTTTTTTTTTCCACAGGAGATTAAAAATTTTTTTTATTATACCACCATGAGATTTACAGTTGCAAAGATGTCCATGTCTGGGTTTCGGTCGTAGAGTGTTCCAGCACCCATCCCTTCATGAGTACCCATTTCCCACCACCAATGTTCCCAATTTCTCCCCCTCCCTAGCCTGCCTCTATGGCAGGTTCTTTATCTGTTCTCTCTCTCTCTCTCTTTCACTCTCTCTCCCTTCTATTACATATTGTGGCTTGCAATACATACATTTAGAGGTTATCATGTGTATCTTTTTTTTTTGCCATTATATCGAATATATTTTTTTTTTATTTTTTATTATACCACAGTGAAACATACAATTACAAAGGTGATCATAATTGGTTCTTGGTAATACAGTATATATCCAAAACAGCAAGAACAACCAGTGCTGGCGTGGATGTGGGGGGAAAAGGGACTCTGATCCACTGTTGGTGGGAGTGCCGACTGGTCCAGCCCTTTTGGAAAACAATATGGCCATTCCTCCGAAAACTAGATATTGAGCTCCCATTTGATCCAGCAATAGCACTCCTGGGAATATACCCGAGAGACCGAAAAACACATAGCAGAAACACTATCTGTACTTCTTTATTCATCTCTGCGCTATTCACTATAGCTAGAATCTGGAAACAACCTAAATGCCCGAGAACAGAGGACTGGCTAAAGAAACTGTGGTTCATCTACACTATGGAATACTATGCGGCTGTCAGAAAAGATGACATTATGAAATTTACCTGCAAATGGAGGGACATGGAGACTATCATGCTGAGTGAAATTAGTCAGAAGGAAAAGGACAGATATAGAATGACTGCATTCATTAATACGACATAAATAGATACCAGTGTTTTACTAAATGTGGGAAATGGTAATGGCAGATTAAGACTCGCCATTGACATTTGAGTATTGATTTTGTACCCCTGCCACTCTACTATAGGTATCTATTGTTTCTAGGAATTTTAGAGTTTTCAATATATAATGTCATGTCATCTGCAAATAGTGATAGCTTGATTCTACCTAGCCTATCTGAATGCCTTTAATATCCTTTTATTTCCTGATTGCTATGACAAGTACTTCCAGTTCTAAATTGAATAGAGTGGTAAGCGTGGGCAACCTTGTCTTGTCCCTGATCTTAGGGGGAAGGCTTTCAGTTTTTCCTCATTGAGATGATGCTCACAATAGGCATTTGGTAGATGACTTTGACTATATTGATGATGGTTCCATCAATTCCCGTTTTATGGAGTTTTTATCATGAACAGATATTGGATCTATATTGAGGAAGATTCCTTCGATTCCCATTTTATAAATAGTTTTTGTCATGATCAGGTGTTGGATCTTGTCAAATGCTTTCTCTGCATCTATTGATATGATCATTTTTTATTTTTTTTCTCTTATTGATGTGATGTATTATGTTGATTGTCTTGTGTTCCAGAGATGAATCCTACTTGGTCATGATGTATAATATTTTTGATGAGTCTTTGGATTCTGCTTGCTAGTATTTTGTTGAAGATCTTAGCATCAGTTTTCATCAGGACCATAGTTTTCTTTTTTGTTATGTCTCTGTCTGCTTTGGGTATCAGGGTGATATATGCATCATAGAGCTATTTGGGAGAGTTTTGTTTCTGTTTCTTCTACTTCCTGGAAGAGCTTAAAAAAGAACTGGCAGTAGATCGTCCTTAAAGGTTTTAAGAATTCACTAGTGAATCCATCTTGAACTGGGCTTTTGTGTTTGGGCAGACTTTTAATTTTTTGTTTCAATTTCCTCAATGAAGATAGGCTTATTCAGGTATTTCAGGTCTCCTTGTTTCAGCCTTGGGAGGCTTTAGGACTTTAGGAATTTGTCTATTTCTTCTAAGTTCTCTAGTTTTATGGCTTACAAACTCTCAAAGAAATCTAATGATTTTTGAATTTCTGTGGTTTCTGTTATGATGTCCTCTATTTATATGAGTTCCCTCTTTCCCTTTCCTTACGAGTCTTGCACGTAATTGGTTTTTCAATCTTGTTTTTTTTTTCAAAGAAATAGCCTTGGTTTTATTAATCTTTTTTTTTTTTTTTTGTGATTCCAGCTTGTTGATTTCCACTAAGTTCTATTATTTCCTTCTTTCTTCCTGGGTTGGGCTCCTTTTTGTTGGTCTTTTCTAATTTTTGAGCTGTGAAGTCCTGTTGTTTTTGTAGGCTCTTTCTTCTTTCCTGATGAATGCTGGCAGAGCTATGAATTTTCCTCTTAACACTGCTTTCACTGTATCCCACAAGTTCTGATAGTTCATGTCTTCATTTTCGTTTGTTTCCAGGAATCTTTGAATTTCCTCTTTAATTTCTTTAATGACTCACTTGTTTAGCAGTGAGCTGTTCATTTTCCAGGTGTTTGGTTTGACTCTCTGTTTCTGTGTGTGGTTAACTTCCATTCATTTTCAGTGTATCATGGTCTGAAAAAAAATAGTTGACACAATTTATATCTTTTTATTTTATTGAGGTATATTTTGTGGCTCAGCATGTGATCTATCTTGCAGAATGTTCCGTGTGCACTGCAGAAAAATGTGTATTCGGCTTCTTTTTGGGATGAAAAGCCTGATATATATATATCAGTCCTCTTTCCTTTCTTCCATTTCTTTCTTCAGTCTAACCCCTGCCATATTAATCAGAATCCTATAAATCAAAAATGCCAGTTATACAAATTCCATATAGGATTGTATAACTGAATATGGGGACCATGAAAAATTTGTTTTAAAATGCATTAACAATAAAATGAAATGCAATATGTTTTAGATGCCAGAGTTAAAAACTTAGTTATGTAAATGAGAATATGCAGTGTACTATATTGTATTAAGTAATTTGAAATTTTTATTCACATAAGCTAAAATCATATTTCAACTAATCACTACAAATAGATTTTTGTTGATTTATTTTCTGGTATTTCCATTTACGAATTTGTTGAGATAAGTAATATGAAATAAATGTGTTATATGTGCCAGACTGGGTGATGGCAGAGACCCTGGGGACACTGGTGGTGGGTTTGGTTTTACAATGTTGCATGCCACAAACAATTTTATTATGAATGATATTATAAATCATGGTGTCTTAATTAAAAATGTATATTCAAAACCATAAGTAATAAGAAATAAGCTCATTTTTGCTGTTAAAATAGATTATGATTTTTATCACAGAATATTTTCTCTATATACTTATTTTATACACCTGGTGATATGCTAAGATATCTCATGTAAAAATGGATCATAAATGGAAAAAGTTTAAGAGGTTCTATTTCTAACTCATGGGTGGCATATATAATCAGCTTTTGTTTGTTTTAAATTTCTCATCATCATCAGTATTCCAGCTTTCAGCAAAGATATACATCTCTTTTTTTAAATCTGTTTCTGTTTTATGGTTTTTGGTGCATTTGTACATAGTATTATTGGAATAATTTTTCAGTCAGAAGATGGTAATTGGCATATAAAATATAGTTAGTTTTCTGCATTGGTCTTGTACACACCTACTAGTCCTAGTAATTATTTTTCTAGATTCCTTAGGATTTTCTGCATGGATATCATGTCATCAATGAATAAAGATAGTTTTGCTTATTTGTTCACCTTTTATCTTTTATTTCTTTCACCATATTGTGGTGGTCAAGTTGCCACTATAGTGTTAATTAGAAGTGAAGGGAGTGATCATCTTTGCCTTTCACAGCAGGTAAAACTGTCACTCATAATTGACTATTAAACTAGCTATAGTAGTGTGTATTTAGTTTGTTGTTGTTATGGATGCATTCTGTCAGTCTGAATATGTTCCCTTAAATTGCTAGTTTGAAGAATTTTTATCATGAGAAAACACTTTTTTGAAATGCAAGTATTTAGATCATCATAATAGTTCTCCATTCACTGTATCACTGTCTTCCGTTCATCATCGATTTGCTGGAGCGGGCCCCAGTAACATCTCCATATGTCCTGTCTCATGCTAGTAGAGCCCAAGTGCATCTGCTTGCTCCAGGAACATAAAGAGCCTCAATCCATTCCGGAATGAGGTCTATAATTGTTACTGGTATTTGGCATATCAAATACAACACGGGTAGCTTGCCAGGCTCTGCCGTGCAGGTAGCATACTCTTGTAGTCATCTCTAAGTCCAGCATTTATTGATGAACCGTGCGGCCTCTTTCGGCGCGGTGAGCCGGGCTGTAAGGCTGATCTGCTGGGTGGAGTTCTGATGAGAAGTCCAGATCTGGAATATGGAGGCCCTCATGGAGTGGGGGTTCGTCTGGCTTGTTGCAAGGCTCTGCTGGGGTGGCGGGCCAGGGCTAGAACCCGCCATCCCTCCTGGGCGCCTCGTGAGTGGCTGGGCACAGGGAGAGCAAGTAGCAGCTCTGCCCCATGTCTGTGAGTCAGAATACTAGTTCTCCATTATTTTGTTAATATGGGCACAGACTTTATTTTTTGCAGGGGCGGGACAGATTTGGGCCACACCTGGTGGTGCTCAGGGCTTTGTGCTTAAGGATCACTTCTGGTCAACTCAGGTGACCATATGGGGATGCCAGGGATCAAACCAAGGTAGACTTTATGCCAGGAAAGTGTCCTGCTGGCTGTTCTATCTCCCTGTTTGTTTTTGTTTTGAGGCCGCATCCTTCATCTTCAGGGAAATAATTCCTGCTAGGTGCTTAAAGAGTACTAGTGTTCCACTGCTAAGGGCACTGTTTTTGGGGTTGAAACTGGGCTTCTCACATGCAAAGCAAGTGCTCAACTCACTGAACTAACTATAATTTTGGCCCCTGACTGGTTATTTTTTCTTTTTTTTTTTGTAGACCATTGTTGTATTTCAGGGATAAACCTCACCTGATAACGTAGTAGTACCTTTTATTTTTGTATTCTAATTGTTAGTACTTGTGGGACATTTTATATTTTTTTCATGAGCAATAGTGACTTAGACATCTCATATCGTCTTTTTTTACTGCTTTAGTTTATTTTTTGTATTTTGATGCTCTAGAAAAGTTGAAATATAAATGATACCTTATTTTATATAAAAGTTTGCATAGGATTGACATGATTTTTTTTTCTTAAGTAAATAATTACTTTAAATTTTAGAGCTAAAAGGAATCTTAGTAATCATTGACTTAAATTTCTCCTGTAATGAATGGAGAAACAAGTACAGAGAGATTAGGTGGTTTACTCAAGGTTGCTACAGGTTGCTTGTGATTTAAAGCACCTGCTCATAAAAGCATTAAGAGCAAAAAACTGTACCATGGTAATGAGTAGAAGCTGCCTTATCTTTGCACTGTATGTGAAAAATAAAAAGGATTCTAATGGTAAGCACTTTCAGAGTATAAAGACTGCAAAAGGAATGCTTAGCCTGGCTAAACTGCTTTCAAGTTTGAAAAATCCCTTTAGTCACACTGTTTTACATAAAACATCAAATGTGCTAATTAGAAAGGATTCAGATCTAATAAAAAGGTCCCTGCTTAACAGAATGAAAGGAGTAAAATGAAGTTACTGAAATAAACCTGTTTTTGTCTACCAAGTTCTTCCCTAAGGAATAAGTACTATTGTTTTGTATATCACAAGGGTGTGATATATAATTTATTTTCTAATCTAATACATATGTGTCATATACATTTAATATATTTTTCTAATTTTCTACAAAGTTATTAATAATTTTCATTTGGAAAGAAGAGAGGTTAATAAAATATACAAGTATAATTTAAATGTTTAATCCATTTACCATTTATGTATAATACAAATAGTAAAACCATTGAAAAGATGTGTCTAATTTTAGCTATTTGCAGAGACATACGTTCTTGAGATCTTTATCGCAGGCAGGAAGAATAATTTAGTGCAGCAATCCTCAGTAAGGGTGTGATTTTGCTCCTGTAAAGACATTTATCAATGTCTGTAAATTTTTGTTGTTGATGTTGTTAGGAATATGGAGTTACTATTGGCATTTAAGTGAGGAAAGAGCAGAGGTGCAGCTAAACATTCCATAATGGCAATAACAAAGTCTTATCCAGCCCTAGATTTCCGTAGTGTTGCAACTGAGATACCTTAATCTAGTGGAAAGGTGCATACAATATTCTGAGAGCTGCGTCACTCTTGAACCCACTGATAGCTTTCTAAATTTGAAAAAAAATCACTTAGAGTTTTTGTTGTCTTGGTTCTCTCTTCCATAAAATGGAGCTAACAATATTCTTAAGTGGCTTAGAAGTAGGAAAAGAAGTTGTAAGACTAAATGTAGATAACAGATGCATGAAAGTATTTTGGAAGTAAATCCTGTTAGAGTAAGGATTAATTACTAGCATTATTTATTTCTTTTGTATTTGAGCAGACTGACAAGGTTTAAGTGCTGTACAAAGGTTTTGAGGACTGTGAGAATTAGATTTTTTCAACTGTATCTCCTATTGTATTACTAGATCACTGCTATCCACTGTCTTCCCGTTCATCATCGATTGACTCGAGCGGGCACCAGTAACATCTTCATATGTCCTGTCTCATGCAGAAGTAGAGCCCAAGGGCACCTGCTCGCTCCAGGAACATAAAGAGCCTCAAACCATTCCGAATGAGGTCTATAATTGTTACTGGTATTTGGCATATCAAAATTTTTTCAGCAGTTTATTAAAATGATAATTGAAGATTAAAAAATTTCAATCATAAATTGCTTTATTCCTTTTATTATCAATTTTGAGTATGTTGAAATTACAGAGATTTTATTCTGTTTGAAAATATAGATTACAGATTTCTTGTCATTTCCCCCTCTCAGGGCAGAGTCAAATTCAGTCCTTCACTTCTTTTCATTTTTTATCCAAAAAAATTATAAGAACTCTTTGAACCTTAAAATATTTATTATTTTTATAAGAAATTGCAATTTTTAGAAGGACCTTTATGATTAAGCTACTTAGATAGGACGGAACCAGAATACTAGCTTGTGATGCTTTATGTATTTACTAATTCCACCCAATACATTTTTTATTTCTTCCCTCTTAAGATATTGGAGTAGGTACATATTCTTTTTCTGTATCTCACGATCTGAAATATGTGCTTTCTCTCTCACTCTCAGACTTTTTTTACTTTTCTCTAAATAAAACTATTTGATTTTACTAAAAATAAAATATGTAGGGATGATACATTGTCATCAGATTAAATTTAATAATCTAAAAGACTGTGGAATACCCGACATAGAGTTGACTCTCCATGAATTTCTGTTGACTTTGCAATCAGACCCTTCTTTAACATAATCATTAATAATTTGGTTTTGTCACCCTCTTTTCCTTTGCAGGGAATTCTTTACTGATTCTTCAGGCTCCACTGATGGCCTCTTCTCCATGGTTAAAGTAGGTTAAAATAGGCTCTTGCTATGTGTTATTGGAGTGCATGTATTTCCTAACATCTAGTTCCATTTGAAACTGATTCAATGGTTCAATGACCATTCCTTTCTGAACATAAAGCTACGTCTCCGGACAGAGGTAGGTTTAAATATAATTTTACTGTAAATACAACCTTTTAGTAATGTCTGGTAGGTAATGAATCAATAAATATTGAATTGGATGAAACAATGCAAGATACTACTCTAATCCTAAAATGAGAATTAATTGAAATATGATTTCCTCTAGTATGGTATTAGTTAGATTTCAACGTTGGGCCTGTATCAATAGTAACATATATAGGGGCCTTGGGATTATGTTGAAAGTTGCACTGGAAGAAAGGGAAAGAAATGGAGGATTCAGAGTAAGACTCACTGTTGGCACCAGCAGGGCTCAGACCAAACGCCCAGACTTGCCCAGTGTATTTCTGATCAGCAGAGTATGTATCTGAGGCCGATCCCGTGGCTGAAGCTGCACACATTGCTTGGGCACCTTATGAGTTCCTTTTATATCATTTTGTGACATTTATAAGGTTTTATAACATGAGAAATAGATCTAGGGGTCTCTCACATGTTTGCTTGAAATAAAGTATAGAATGTATGGTGTTGACATGATGGCTTCTAAGTGTATGTAGTGCAACCCACAATGTGTAAGAGAAGGAAAAGAGAGAGAGGGAGAGAGAGAAAAGAGATAAAGAACCTGCCATTTAGGCAGGCTATGGGAGGGGGAGGGAGTGGAGACATTGGTGGAGGGAAATGGGAACTGGTGGAGGGTGGGTGCTGGAACACTATGTGACCCGAAACCTCAAACACAACAACGTTGTAATTGTATATCTCACGGTGGTATAATAAAATGTTTAATACATTGGTGGTGGAAATGGGGCACTGGTGGAGGGATGGGTGCTGGAATACTGTATTACCAAGTACCAATTATGAACACCTTTGTAATTGTATGTTTCACGGTGGTATAATAAAAAAAATAAAAAAAATAAATTGGCTTTGGTGTAAGGCTTAAAAAAAAAAAGAATGTATGGTGTTGAACTTGACATACTATAGGAAGGAAAGTCACCCAACTGATTTTGCCTGGGAATTAATACTGTTTCCAGTTCATCAATGTCCTTTTCTCTTTCCAACTCAATACTAATTAGTTGGAAATCTTCGAGCTAGTTTTTATGAAAACTAAGAGAAGTAACTGCATTATTGATTTTGATTTCCTGGTTGCCTAAAGCTACAAAATGCAGAGAAAAAGCCTGAGTTTCCTGACCTCCTTCTTCCTGTTCTCACAGAGGCACTGAATGTGCGTGTGGACCCTTTTCTAAGCCTGACTACTTTTCCTGTTTTAGTAAATTTTTTTTGTCTGACAAGAAGGTGGTAGATCAAATAAAACTGGGACCTTCAGAGCTCGTATGCATGTGGTTCTCTCATACTTGGCGGGCGCGCTCCACGGGCATTGCATGTCTGGTTGTAGTGTTCACGCACTTGGCCACAGTGATGCTGGGGGGCAGGAGAGGGCTGGCATCACACGCTTTCAGTTGCAGTGCTCACACTGTTCACCTGTTGTCACACATCTTTTCTTGTGATGTTTACGCACATTCTGGATGTAGTGCTTGCCGGGGACTTCTGTCATACTCATGAACAGGCACACACCTGGACCTGGTGTGCATAGCTTTTAGTTGTGGTGCTCACTGGGGCATCACAGCCTTGAGGTAATGCTGACTCACATACCTGACTGCAATTCCTGGAAATTGCACACATTCTTGCTACAGCACCAGAATTGCAGAATTACCAGGACCAGCCTCAGTGTATGCGAGTATCGTTGGGACTGAACACACATACTCATGCTTATCAAGCTGTCACTCTTGGCAGCTGAGCCATCCATAGGACCCTGTCTGGCTTTGCTTTTAAATGCTTATTTTTTTAAATTTCTTTTAAAAAAATAGTCACATATTGTTTTTTTCCATTCCTTAAATTGTCTATTTATTTATTTATTTATTTATTTATTTATTCTTTATTTATTTATTTATTTATTTACTTTGCTCTTTGTGTCACACCCAGCAATTGCTCAGGGGTTACTCCTGGCTCTGCACTCAGGAATTACTCCTGGTGGTGCTTGGGGACCATATGGGATGCCGAGGATCGAACCCGGGCCAGCACAGGCAGGCCGCATGCAAGGCAAATGCCCTACCCGATGGACTATCGCTCCGGCCCAAATTTTTTATGTATTTTATTATACCACCGTGAGGTATACAATTACAAAGATGTTCATATTTGGGTTTTGGTCATACAGTGTTCCAGTGTTCCAGCACCCATCCCGCCACCAGTGCCCATCTCCCACCACCAACGTCCCCGGTTCCCTCCCAATTCCCCAGCCTGCCTCCATGGCAGTTCTTTATTTCTTTGTTTATTTGAATTTTATCTGTATTCCAAAAATTATTTGAATTACTACTGACTAATAAAACTGTTTTGGTTTTAGAAAAAATGCTTTAATATTCCATTAAAGGTGCTTATATACGACATGAATTGATAAATATTAAGTGTAAAACTCATGAAGTAGGATGTTGAAGCTTGCATATAAATAATTAGTATATTATAAAATGCTTATAAAATACCTCCTAACATGGTTTTATAAATGCAGTGTTGTGAGGCCTTTAATAAAATACTTTATTTAGGACCAGAGACATTAGTAAAACAGGTAAGATGGTTGCCTTGCATAAGGTGATATTGGCACCACCTATGGTCCCCCAGACCTGCCAGGAGTGATCCCTGAGTACTGAACTAAGAATAAGCCCTGTGTATAGCTGGATATTACTTGTATCACTTGTCTTCTTGTTGTTCACCGATTTGCTCTAAGCGGGCACCAGTAACGTCTCCATTTGTTGGGAATGAGGTCCACTCTTGTTACTGAGATAGCTGGATATGCCCCCAAATAAAAAATAGAAACTTAAATAAAATAGAAATGGAACAGTGTGCTAACAATTGTTGAGGGTACTAATACCAGCCTAGAACTGAACATTAAATAGAGGCAAAAAGATACACATGACAACCCTTTAATGTATGTTCTGTAATCCATAGTCTGGAGGGGAAGGAAAAGAGAAAGAGAGAGAAATGGAAAGAAATCAAGAACCTGCCATGGAACAGGGCTGGGGAGGGGGAAGGGAACCGGGGGACGTTGGTGGTGGGAGATGGGCACTGGTGGCGGGATGGGTGCTGCAAACAATTCAGTATGATTTGTTGGCAAAAGTGCTACACCGTTTCAATGAAACAATGTATGTTTTAACTGAACTAAAATAAATACATGTTTAATCACTACAAAAAAAGAAAGCAGAGCTGAGCTGGCAATTTTCTAACGTGAGTACATGTATACCTTCCAAACAACTGAAGGACCTAATCTATTTTTTATATGTTTATAGATACAATGGCTTTCCCAATAGTAACGTTTGAAGTCCCGGGCCTGGGACTTCATCCCTCCACACAGCAGGCAGTAGGGATTTGAAGATTACTCTATGCTCTGACCTAATATGACCTAATATGCTCTTCTTACAGTTCAACTTGTTCACAGTTTTTGTAGAACATGAAGATTTTTTATGAGCACTTACAGTACTGAAAAGTTATTAAGGTTATGGTTACATTCTTTGACAAAATGTTACAGTGAAGAGCTTATGTCTACAGACAATATTCAATTATGGACTCTGTTCTTTATTAGTTCTGTGACCGAAGGCCAGACACATTACATGGAAGTTCCTCAAATCTATAGAATGAGTAATAAAGGCAGATATTGTTCAAACTGAGATACATGAATAAAACATACAGAATCTGGGTTTTATTTTTTTTTTTTTTTTTTTTGCTCTTTTGGTTTGGAATCACAATCAGAGGTTCTCAGGGGGCTGCTCTTGACTCAGTGATCAGAGGATCATGCAGTGTTGGGAATTTACATGGACTTTCTATATATAATGCATGTGCTCCAGCCCATTGAGCTATCCATCTGGCCATTTACACTATCTTTGCCATACTGGTCCCTTCCCTATCCCAACTGCCTTTCCCCGAGAGGTTAAAGAAGATTTCCAAGTATATCCTCCACTTTAGAGTAAGACATTTCAAAGTAGTGTAATTATTATTTTAAGTGAGGTCAATAGAATAGAAATTAGAGCCCATAATTTTAAATGTGGTCAATAGAATAGAATTTAGAGCCCAGAATAAGCCTACCAGATGAAGGGAAAAATTATGTCAAAAGAACAAAAGCATAAAGTAGAGCAAGAAAAGTCTCTTCAACAAATGGCTCTGGGAAAAATGGTTAGCCACACACAAAGAAATAAAAGAGGAAAAAAAAGAGAACAAAGTCACTAATTTTACTCTGTACACAAAAGTTAATTCATAATAGATTAAAGACCTTGATATTACAGGCCCAAATCTATAAAATACATAGAGGAATGTATGAAAAGAATTCTCCGTGATATTATCTGCAGAAGTATCTTCAGTGATTCAATTCCATTGGCAAAGAAAGCAGAAAGAAAAATAAACTAAATATATTATGTGAAATTAAAACATTTTTTCACTGTGAAAGAAACAGTGATTAAAATGAAAAGATACCCTGTTGAATGGGAGAAAATATCTGCATGCCATGAATATGACCAAGATAATATTCAAGATTATAATGCTATCACAAAACTCAACAACAACACCAACAAAAAAACCCTATTAAAACTTTGGAAAAAGACGGGCCACCTGCCCCTCGAGGTATTGCAGGTGTGGCTACAGTGCCCAGCTGCATTGGCAGGTGGCAGACAGGAGATAGGCTTGTCTACACCCCCCAGGGCTCTGACCTGTGGGCCCTGGATGGTGGGTGGTCTGACATAGGAAGAACAGTGTGCAGCCACGCAAGAGTCTTGGATAATGAAGTAGGCTGGGACAGGTCCTTCCCAGGATCTTTCACATCTGTACAACATAATGATCATTGTAGTTGTAACAAACTGGGGAGGTTGATGGGGGAATTAGGAACTATAATGTCACATTAGAAATCACTGCTGAAGCCAGATGGGACTCGTCCACCACGCTAGCCACCATTTTCATTGTCCAGACGCTGGGAGGAATGTCCCACGACCAGAGGACCAGCAAAGCCGGTTCGAGCCCAAGTAGGCGGCTCCAAGAGGCGGGGAAGCACTGGGAAGTCGTCAGGCCGGAGGTGCGGTCACCCCTTCTCCCCTCCATCGTGACTCAGCCCGGTTTCCCGCCCAGGAGCTGCTGGCGGGCCCGGCATCCAGAGTCTTGCAGACGGCTCGGGAGGCGGGAGCCTGGCTCGCGCCGGGCCTCAGCTGACTATGGAACCCCGAGGAGGGCAGATGGGCTTTGGGAGTGGGCCCGTCGCCTCCGGGAGGGTCCCGGAAGCAGCCGGATGGGACTCGTCCACCACGCTAGCCACCATTTTCACTGTCCAGACGCTGGGAGAATGTCCCACGACCAGAGGACCAGCAAAGCCGGTTCGAGCCCAAGTAGGCGGCTCCAAGAGGCGGGAAGCACTGGGAAGTCGTCAGGACGGAGGCGCGGTCACCCCCTTCCCCCTCCATCGTGACTAGCCCGGTTTCCCGCCCAGGAGCCGCTGACAGGCCCGGCATCCAGAGTCTTGCAGGCGGCTCGGGAGGCGGGAGCCTGGCTCGCGCCGGGCCTCAGCTGACTATGGAACCCCGAGGAGGGGCAGATGGGCTTTGGGAGTGGGCCCGTCGCCTCCGGAGGGTCCCGGAAGCAGTCGGATGGGACTCGTCCACCACGCTAGTCACCATTTTCACTGTCCAGACGCTGGGAGAATGTCCCACGACCAGAGGACCAGCAAAGCCGGTTCGAGCCCAAGTAGGCGGCTCCAAGAGGCGGGAAGCACTGGGAAGTCGTCAGACGGAGGCGCGGTCACCCCTTCCCCCCTCCATCGTGACTAGCCCGGTTTCCCGCCCAGGAGCCGCTGACGGGCCCGGCATCCAGAGTCTTGCAGACGGCTCGGGAGGCGGGAGCCTGGCTCGCGCCGGGCCTCAGCTGACTATGGAACCCCGAGGAGGGCAGATGGGCTTTGGGAGTGGGCCCGTCGCCTCCCGGAGGGGTCCCGGAAGCAGCCCGGATGGGACTCGCCCACCACGCTAGCCACCATTTTCACTGTCCAGACGCTGGGAGAATGTCCCACGACCAGAGGACCAGCAAAGCCGGTTCGAGCCCAAGTAGGCGGCTCCAAGAGGCGGGAAGCACTGGGAAGTCGTCAGACGGAGGCGCGGTCACCCCTTCCCCCTCCATCGTGACTAGCCCGGTTTCCCGCCCAGGAGCCGCTGACCGGGCCCGGCATCCAGAGTCTTGCAGGCGGCTCGGGGAGGCGGGAGCCTGGCTCCGCGCCGGGCCTCAGCTGACTATGGAACCCCGAGGAGGGCAGATGGGCTTTGGGAGTGGGCCCGCCGCCTCCGGGAGGGTCCCGGAAGCAGCCGGATGGGACTCGCCCACCACGCTAGCCACCATAATTCACTGTCCAGACGCTGGGAGAATGTCCCACGACCAGAGGACCAGCAAAGCCGGTTCGAGCCCAAGTAGGCGGCTCCAAGAGGCGGGAAGCACTGGGAAGTCGTCAGGACGGAGGTGCGGTCACCCCCTTCCCCCTCCATCGTGACTAGCCCGGTTTCCCCGCCCAGGAGCCGCTGGACGGGCCCAGCATCCAGAGTCTTGCAGACGGCTCGGGAGGCGGGAGCCTGGCTCCGCGCCGGGCCTCAGCTGACTATGGAACCCCGAGGAGGGCAGATGGGCTTTGGGAGTGGGCCGTCGCCTCCGGAGGGTCCCGGAAGCAGTCGGATGGGACTCGGTCCACCACGCTAGTCACCATTTTCACTGTCCAGACGCTGGGAGAATGTCCCACGACCAGAGGACCAGCAAAGCCGGTTCGAGCCCAAGTAGGCGGCTCCAAGAGGCGGGAAGCACTGGGAAGTCGTCAGGACGGAGGCGCGGTCACCCCTTCCCCCTCCATCGTGACTAGCCCGGTTTCCCCGCCCAGGAGCCGCTGACGGCCCGGCATCCAGAGTCTTGCAGACGGCTCGGGAGGCGGGAGCCTGGCTCGCGCCGGGCCTCAGCTGACTATGGAACCCCGAGGAGGGCAGATGGGCTTTGGGAGTGGGCCCGTCGCCTCCCGGAGGGTCCCGGAAGCAGTCGGATGGGACTCGCCCACCACGCTAGCCACCATTTTCACTGTCCAGACGCTGGGAGAATGTCCCACGACCAGAGGACCAGCAAAGCCGGTTCGAGCCCAAGTAGGCGGCTCCAAGAGGCGGGAAGCACTGGGAAGTCGTCAGACGGAGGTGCGGTCACCCCCTTCCCCCCTCCATCGTGACTAGCCCGGTTTCCCGCCCAGGAGCCGCTGACGGGCCCGGCATCCAGAGTCTTGCAGGCGGCTCGGGGAGGCGGGAGCCTGGCTCGCGCCGGGCCTCAGCTGACTATGGAACCCCGAGGAGGGCAGATGGGCTTTTGGGGAGTGGGCCCGCCGCCTCCGGAGGGTCCCGGAAGCAGCCGGATGGGACTCGTCCACCACGCTAGCCACCATTTTCACTGTCCAGACGCTGGGAGAATGTCCCACGACCAGAGGACCAGCAAAGCCGGTTCCGAGCCCAAGTAGGCGGCTCCAAGAGGCGGGAAGCACTGGGAAGTCGTCAGACGGAGGCGCGGTCACCCCTTCCCCCTCCATCGGGACTAGCCCGGTTTCCCGCCCAGGAGCCGCTGACGGGCCCGGCATCCAGAGTCTTGCAGACGGCTCGGGAGGCGGGAGCCTGGCTCGCGCCGGGCCTCAGCTGACTATGGAACCCCGAGGAGGGCAGATGGGCTTTGGGAGTGGGCCCGCCGCCTCCGGAGGGTCCCCGGAAGCAGCCGGATGGGACTCCGCTCCACCACGCTAGCCACCATTTTCACTGTCCAGACGCTGGGAGAATGTCCCACGACCAGAGGACCAGCAAAAGCCGGTTCGAGCCCAAGTAGGCGGCTCCAAGAGGCGGGAAGCACTGGGAAGTCGTCAGACGGAGGTGCGGTCACCCCTTCCCCCTCCATCGTGACTAGCCCGGTTTCCCGCCCAGGAGCCGCTGACGGGCCCGGCATCCAGAGTCTTGCAGACGGCTCGGGAGGCGGGAGCCTGGCTCGCGCCGGGCCTCAGCTGACTATGGAACCCCGAGGAGGGCAGATGGGCTTTGGGAGTGGGCCCGCCGCCTCCGGAGGGTCCCGGAAGCAGCCGGATGGGACTCGGCCCACCACGCTAGCCACCATTTTCACTGTCCAGACACTGGGAGAATGTCCCACGACCAGAGGACCAGCAAAGCCGGTTCGAGCCCAAGTAGGCGGCTCCAAGAGGCGGGAAGCACTGGGAAGTCGTCAGACGGAGGGCGCGGGTCACCCCTTCCCCCTCCATCGTGACTAGCCCGGTTTCCCGCCCAGGAGCCGCTGGACGGGCCCGGCATCCAGAGTCTTGCAGACGGCTCGGGAGGCGGGGAGCCTGGCTCGCGCCGGGCCTCAGCTGACTATGGAACCCCGAGGAGGGCAGATGGGCTTTGGGAGTGGGCCCGTCGCCTCCGGAGGGTCCCGGAAGCAGCCGGATGGGACTCGTCCACCACGCTAGTCACCATTTTCATTGTCCAGACGCTGGGAAAATGTCCCACGACCAGAGGACCAGCAAAGCCGGTTTGAAGCCCAGGTTGCGCGGCCGCTTGCGGCGCTGGCCACTAGGGTGGTGAAACAGTGATGTTTTTTGGTACACTGCATTCCGCGAACAGCAGGAGGGTTTGCTGAGAGGGAGATATACAGAGGAAGGAGATGACATATAGAGCCCGCCGGGTGATTGGGATTCGGGAGGGGGAGGGAGACAGGACGTTGGTGATGGGAGATGGGTTCGGGTGGAGGGTGCATCTTGGAACCCTGTGGAGCCAGGACTCCACATGAGCATCCTTCAATTAAAAAAAAAAAGGAGAAAAGGTGGAATAAATAAATAAATAAATATCTGCAGGGCTAGCCACAATGTGTAAAAAGAAGAGGGAGAGAGATGCAGAGATAGAGAGAAAGAGAGGAAGCAGGGCTACCTGCTATTAAGGCAGCCTGGGGGGTGAGTGGGAGGGTGGAGTACATTGGTGGTGGAAATGGGGTACTGGTGGAGGGATGGGTGCTGGAATACTGTATTACCAAGAACCAATTGCACCTTTGTAATTGTATGTCTCACGGTGGTATAATAAAGAATAAAAAAATTAAAAAAAAAAAAAAAAAAAAAAACTTTGGAAAAGAGCTGAGCAAATAAATTTTTTCAAAGACAGAGTGGACAACAGTCATATGACAATAATAATCATTGCATGCATTCTTGGGAAACACAAATCCAAAGAATAATAATTACTCATCATCTCATACCTGTGAGAATGACCCTTATCGGCGTCTCCCAAACTGGGCAGTACCACCCCATCGAGGGGCTCTGTACCACCCAGGAGAGTAGTATTACTCTCTAGAGCAATTGCACACTTTGTTTGGCTGTTTATTTAAGATAGATGTTTAGAAGGATGCTGAGTATTTTTTTTTCTGAAAAGAAAATGGTAGACCAAATAAGATTTGGAACCTCCAAGTTATATCAAAACAGACTAGAAATTGCCAGTACTTTTGTGAATGAAGAGAAAAAGAAATACCTTTTCACTGTTATACACTAGTCCAGTCTCTATAAAAAGCAGTGTATAAACAAAACTTGAAAGGAAAACTACCAGATGATCCAGTAATTCTGCTCTGTGTTCTCAGGAACACAAAAACACTAATTCCAAAATATAAATGCAAACTATGTTCATTACTGTCCTATCTATAATAGTAAGTGCCTATAAACAACTCAGATACCAAATGACAGATGAATAGGTAAAAAACCCGAAATATATATATGTATATGTATGTACATATACATATATATATATGTGTGTGTGTGTGTGTGTGTGTGTGTACACACACAATAGAGTATTGCTCAGCTATAAGAAAAAATGAAATACTGCCTCTAACTCACTTCAGTGGGACTACAGGGTGTCATGTTAAACATAATGAGTGAGGAGAAGAACAAATACTGGATGTTCTCATCGAATATGGAATATAGAGAAACAAAGCAAGGGAATAGAGTGGCCAATAAAAACAAACTCTTAGACTGACAACAGAGTTTACCAAGAGGGTGGTAGTGGGCGTGGTTGGTACATTGGGAAGGAGAGAACAGACTTAGGAACTGGAAGGATATTGGCACTGTGGTACTTTGTGGTACAGAAACAGTGAGTGACAGAAGCAGAAATAATAATATAAATCACATATTCTCAATAAAAATACACTTACAAATATAAATAATAAAAATAAGTAGTAAAAAGTAAACAAAATTACAATAAAAGCAAAATAAAGTGAGGTCGTATGGGAGTAAGGTGGGCTCTTATTCTAATCTGGTTGATGTCCTTCTAAGAATCAGATGGGGTACAGACGCCTATGTGACCAGAGAGGCAGATGCTGTCAGGATGAGGCTGCAAGCCAAGTACCACTGAGATTGCCCAAAGAGCCAGAAGGCTTTCACTCAACATCTCAAGAGGGAGGGTGTTCAACTGACTGACTCCTTTATTTTTAAGTCCAACTCAGCCTCCAGAATTGTGAAAGACTAAATACTGTCTTTCAAGTCACCTGGTGTACAATACTTTGTTCAGATAGCTCTAGGAAAGTTCATAGACATGGAAATTGCCTGGATTTTATTGTCCACATATAGAGATTTCCCCCCCATTTTTCTCTCTGCTGAAGCCTCACTTCTAAAGCTGCCTTAGTTTTTTTTGTGCATTTCGTTATAATAGTTACGTTTTCCATCCATCCTTTGTTTAGAATAGCTTTGGGTTTTATTTTTAACTCATTAGCTTAAAAGTATTAATAAAAAATGTAACAAATCAAGAGAAAAACAACAAAACAAAATGAGAAAGAATTATGTGAGAGGTGAAAAGTATAAATTTGTTAAGCTGAAGGTAAGGGAAAAGACTAGTTGAGCGAATAGCTTGATGATAAATAGAACTTGGATGAAAACCTCTGTTTTGAGGAGTGCACAAATGAAGCCTTTCCTTGTTCAGTTCCAGCAACCCTATGTTTAGGAAGGGAATTTTTATATCATAATTTCTACATGCTGAGTATAGTATATTGTGAAATCTCTTCTCATTTGTTGTTTAGGATAGGTTTCTAAGTTTTGCTCACTGGTTCACTTTGGAAACATTTAGGTTAGTTTTTTCTAAGCAACTCTTAACCCTTTAATTAACACATTAAGCTAAAATGGTCCTTTTCGAACAGTCTCCCAGTGAAAGTAAATCTGGACAATACACCAAAGTATTTTCTAAAGATAAAAAAGGGACAAAGTTAACCATTCCAGCAAGTAAATTACACTTGGGGAAGCATCCGGGAGTGTACCCTATTTCTTCAAATTCCCAGGATCAGATTGAGGGTTGGCTTGCTCTGGGATTTCCTTGGATTATTTAGAAGATGTGATTTTAAAAACATGATTTCTATGGATAAGCTGTCTAAGTAAAAGTATGTTGTTTAAATTATATTATTGTCTTGCTGAAGTTTACTTCAAGTCTCAATGCACTGAAAAATACTGGTTCAGTTTTCTTTTCTTTGTGTTTCTTTTCTTTTTCTTCTCCTTTCTGTCTCCTTTATTTTTCATGTAACTTGGTAAGTGTCAGGGGATAGTTGGAGAGGAAATAGAGGAAAAGCGTGCAAACAAAGCGACTGAATTCAACAGTCGTGGAGGTCATGCAAGAGCCATTATGCTTTGGGTCATATGAAAATAGTCCAGGACCAGAGTGATAGTCCAGCGGGTAGGGCATTTGCCTTGCATGCAGCCGACCTGGGTTCGATCCCGGCGCCATATGGTCCCCAAGCAGCACCAGGAGTAGATCCTGAGTGCAGAGCCGGGACTTACCCCTGAGCATCGCTGGGTGGACCCAAAAAAGAAAAATAAATAGTCTGATATCCTTAAATGTAATATTATTTCTACTAATTACACAGTAGCCCCCACCTGCAGGGGATACTGCCAAGACAACAAATAGATGTACGAAACTGTGGATCATACAAAGTCCCATACAATTTTTTGTTTCTACGCATACCTGCCTGTTGTAAAGTTTGATTTATGATTAGTCACATAGAAAGATGCCAATGCATACCACAACTGAAAGAGCAATTATAACAACAACTCTAATGAAAATTGTCTGAGTATGGACTCTCTCACACTGGCTTGTTCTAGTAACATTTTTATATATCAGTCTTTTACTCTGATACTCAGATCACTTAAGATGGCACCCTCCAACTCTATCAAGTTATAGCAAACTGCAGTATTTTCTTTTTTCTTAACTGAGTAGCATTCCATTGTGTAAGTAAACTGCAATCTCTTTATCCACTCATCTGAACAACAGGTCTGATATATAAGTTTGCCTTAATTTCTGAAATAGTAATATTCTTGGAACTTTATTATAAGCTTAGTAAACATCTGGCACTTCTTAATGTGTCTGGAATTTTAAGGACTTTGCAAATATTTATTTACTTAATCTTATTCTAGTTATATGAGTTAAGCATTGTTATCAACCCTATTAAAGATAAGGCAACTCAGAAGTTGAGAGATTAAGTAATTTACTCAAGGTCACACTACCAGGTGTGGGTTAGTGCTCAGGCTCTGGAATCTTATTCTCTGATCCATCTTAATTTGTAAGATCCTCTTAATTTGATCCACCTTAATTTGTGAGATTTGTAAATAATGCAAATCTCATTTCTCATTTCTCAGTTGAAATTCCAGTTGAAATTCTTACTACATGGTCAATTTTAGACACAAAAATCCATTTGTCTTGGACTTAGGGAGGTAGTTCAAAGGCTGGAGTGTGCAATCCCAAGTTCAGTTTTCTGTATCACAGGCTCCCTCACCCAAACTCGGCAATAACACTGTGCAGTGGTCCCCATACACTGTCTGGTGACCCCGAGAATCCCTGGGCATGACCCCGAGGTCCCAACACTGCTGTGCCTGAACAGCATCTCATCACTGGGTCTGAGCATCGAACTGGCCCTTCTGGCTTGTGTTCCAGCCCCTGAGCATTGCTTAGGGAACTCCAACAAAAAAACTCATTTTGTTAAGTTTATTTTTATCCATCAAGTTTATCTTGTATGAATTCTTTTATAGGAATTGTTTTCTTTATAATAAAATGTATAATTTAAAGTATTTCTATAATAAATGTAAGCTATAACCATATGGAATTTTTTCCCTTGAGGAAAAATGATTTTGCTAATCATATACAAGAATCTTTTGACTACAAAAATTCACAGGCTTCTAGCTTACAGTTTACTTAGAAAGACAAACTATTTTAGATTTTTCTTTGCTTATTTGGGCCAAATACTATGTAGTATTAAAAACTCCTATTAGAAAGGGACAGTTCTTGGTCAGTCCCTTTCTCTAAGATGCAATTACCTATTTTGTTGCTACGAGAAACTCAAAGGTATCAAGTTAGGTGAAGTAAGTCAGAGGGAGAAAGACAAATAGCAGATGATCTCACTTATCTGTGGTAGAATAGAGAGACAAAACAAAGGACTAGACAATATGAAACAATGACAAACCTTGTTCCTGGCTTACAAAACATATTAACAAGCCGTAGGGGGAAGGGTGGGGGAAAACAAAGATGTGGCTAGAGATGACCCAGGAACAGAGCGAGAGGGTTAGGACACTTTGGTGGTGTTGGGGAGCTGTAACTTTGTGTAACAACACTGCAGACTGCATCAGCATTGGCACAGTATTACCTAAACTATAGTAAGAAGGATTAAAAACAAAACAAAAGAAAGACAACCTTGTCCTCAGTTATCTTTCCCCCTGCCCTACCCAGATTATTTTCCAGTGGAATCAGGGAGGCCTCCTGGCAGATTGCCCCATGCACACCCACCGGCAGTGGTGAGCCAGCCACTCTGACTGGTTGACTTTCCATTTCTGACTTGATAAGGGTATAGGTTGCATGGATGAGACATACAAATTAAGAGCTTAGTTGTGAATCCACAAACATCCTGACTCGTTTGCAGGGGGATTCTGAAGTGACATTGCAACGTATTGGCACAGAGTTGACATACCTTCAGGTATGCGTGCATGTAAGAAACCTTGTTGGGGGTATTCATAAGAAAGCTCTAGGCTTTTCCTACAATTTCCAACAATTCTTTTTCCTCCCTGAACATACACAGATTATTTTCTGCTGCACTTGGATGTAAAACCATATAATGAAAATGTACGTGTTTCTTCTACTGCATAACACAGGATATTTTAATTATTAGAAACTTCCCGAATTTCCAAGAGTGGTTTTGGTGTTGAAAATATGTGGGAATGAAAGGAAGAAATATACACAGAGATGGTAGATTGGATGTTGTTCATCTAACAGCTTTCCAAACTTACTTGGCCTGACACCCGCTTTCCTGAAAACTAATCATCAATGCCCCTTGGAAATTATTCATCTAATGAATGAACAGAAACTATGCCCCAGTTACACCCAAGGCTACTAATACCACTGAGCACGCCACTATTGTTCCAGCACCACCCGCTATGGGAAAGACTGAATTCTACAACCACATGTTAAAACTATGACCTGCATCTATGTATGCCATCCCCTTCATGTCAATGGAAGCGAGACTCTTATCTTCATTCCCATAGGATGTGGGCGTCAGATGACTCAGATCATCTCAGAGAACACACAACGTCTTAGAGAACAAGCTGTTTGTTTTAGTTGGAACAACACCTCAGTAGCAAACAATAATACAAAATAATAGCAAAGGTAATGCCATGAGCTTATGGCCTCACTCTATTGTGATCTTCCTTCAGGGCTTTCTGGGAGGGTCAGGGGAGTAGAGTTCCTGAGCAGCTGTGAGAAGGAACATTCCTTCTGCAGAAGGGCTCTTGTCTCTTAGCCTCTCTCTCTCCTCTTTTCATGACCAGATCAACATTAGGAGCAAAACAATTGAGCGAGTATATTGTCTCCAACAATCACAAAGTCTATACCATGAATTTAAAAGGGATACATTTCAACCATAGTAAGCCCTGAAATAAAAGTGCTGGGGAAATATCTATTGGATTTTTGAAAAGGTAGTTTCAGTTCTGTAAAAGAGCTGTTAACTTTTATCAGCTTATAAAGCAAGCCTGCCCTCCGTGAGTTTTATTCATGGCATGCTACTTCTCCCTTCAGCAGTTCCCCACCATGAACCTGGTTGATCTGGTTTTACTTTGAGGCTTGAGTTGAGTTGGTTGGAGGATGAGAGAGGAGAATTTTTAGCTGCTGAAAAGATACAACCAAGGCCCACACTCACATCGCCCCTTTGTTAATAGGTCAACAGTGGCTGTGAGATGATCATTCAGGGCAAGTCTCTAGAAACTATAGAACATTAGGACAGCTACATTGTCTTAGCCTAGGCAGTGGGCGAGCTGAACATGCCTCCAACCCCAGGGTGGACAACAGACAGGGTTTTATAGTGGCCCCAATCTGGTAAAATAGGGAATTTCCGTGACAACATTCAGGAAGCATATTCAGATGCTTTCTATGTTAATATAATCTTTTTTATTTAGTAAATCAGTCATAGTCTAGTTCACTAGCTGCTATAGTCGTGTTTTACAAATCTTGACTGTGTGTTAAGGTCTGGCTATTGCTGGTGTGTTTTCAAGCAAGCAGTTATTCAGAGGAAAGTTAGCACGTGGAGCTCACTGGAGACAGCAGTATGATCAAAACCTAGGAACGGGAAGGAGAAGAAGCAAAATTTGGATAAAGGAGATGCACGTCTGAAATGTAGAATCAGTGCTGGCTCCAGACAATTTTGCAGGGAACTTGGAAGATCTGAGAACTTTTAGGAATTTCCCATGTTGTCAGGATGATCAGGCTTTTATCCCACTCCCCTTGAGCCCATCAAGAAATTAGTAGATGTTGTGACTTGCCCTTAGATTAGATGACTCTCTTTAGCAAACAAATACATACAGAAGTTGAGGCCTTTATTCTAGTGCACACCCAGGAGCTGGGGAGTAAATATGGCCTTCTTACAGAAGTATCTGATTGGAAGATAACCCGGACTACTCAGTCCTGCATGTGAGTCTGGAGGTCATTTCAGGTCATTTCCATACTTGGTGCTTCCAACAGCATATTGGGTAAATTCTGAAATAGTTTATATATACTTAATCTGAAGTGAAAAACAGAAAAGAGCAGTAATTAAAACAGCGTGGTACTAATAAAAACAACGTGACCTATGGAAAGATTGAGTACCCACACCCACCAAGCAATTTTGATAAGAAAGCCAAATGGTAAGGAAGCCTCTTCAAAAGTGGTGCTGGAAACTGACAGCTACTGTAAAAATGAATTTGGACCTGTGTCTAACACCTTGACAAAAATGTAAATGTTAGATCTCGAACCTAATCCATAAAGTATGTTGAAGAAAAATAAAAAACCCCCCACGCATCGATAAACTCTTCAAGGTGAACACCATCAGCAACTAGAAAAAACACCCAAAGACAGTCCGGGAATACACCCAAACCCTGATAGTAACGCACCCCAAAATGGAGAACTTGACGAGACGAGGCCAAAAGGCTATGAAATGCTCACACAACATCGGAGATAAACAAAATAATCACCTCACACCATGGCCCATCAAACTTGTGGGAAAGGACTCTCTACCTTTTGGGAATGACTTCAACCTTTTTGGAACAAATACCCCAAGATAGGCTCCCCCCACCCCCTGGAATATACCCGAAAACAACACAACCCCTTTTCAAGCAGCACGCAAGCCAAACCTGAACCCAAGCCGAATCTGATAAAGAAACTGTGGTACATCTACATGGATACTATGCAGTGTCAGAAAAATATTAAATTTTCTATAAATGGATGGATATGGAGAACCATGTAAATTAGTCAGAAGGAAGGGAGACTAGAGACTTTACTCTACTGGAGCGAGGTTGTTAGTAGAAAGGAGAAATAATGTCTAAAGTTCTGATGCTAATAGAACTGAGCAAGGACGACAAAAAATAGGCAACCCACAATTTGGAAGGAGAGAAAAGAGGAGATAGAACCTGCCTTACGATTGGGGAATTGACATTGGTGTGGAATGGCACTGGTGGAGGCGGGTTCTGGAACCTTGACCGACCCCAAGTTTACGGTGGTATAATAAAATGTTTAAAAAAAAAAAAAAAAAAAAAAAAGAAAAACACAGTAAACAGTAGCTACATGTTCCCCCTTTGATTTTGGATTTTAATCATTTATTTTGCAGACTTCTTCAATGAGCCAAGAATTGGTTTTAATAATTTTCTCTATTTTATGTAATAATATATCCATTTTATTTATTTCCCTTCTAGTCTATATCTTTTTAGTGCTTGTTTTGACATTTTTAAAAATTCTATTACTCTTTTTTGGGGGCAGGGAGCAGAGGAAGTTTCTGAAAAATACTTTGCATAATTTCACTTCTTTAAACTTTATTGAGGCTTGTCTTGTGGTATCATTATTTCCCAGATATATTCCATGGTTAATTACAATAAATGTTGTTATTGAGGCATCCAGGAGGGAAGGCAGGTTCTAGCCCTGGGCCACTATCCCAATAGAGCCTTGCAAGAAGCCAGAGGAACTCCCGCACTATCAGGGCAGCCTTTTTCTTTTTTCTTTTTTTTAATTTTTTATTATACCACCATGAGACGTACAATTACAAAGGTGTTCATAATTGGTTCCTGGTAATACAATATTCCAGCACCCATCCCTCCACCAGTGCCCCAGTTCCACCACCGATGTACCCCACCCCCAGGCTGGATGGCAGCCTTTTTCAACATCTGAACTCCACAGCTCATTGAGCTCTACCCAAGAGAAAAGCCGATCTCTCTCCATTGCATGCAGCCATTTTTGTGGCCAAATGGTTCATCAGTAAATGCACGAACTGAGAACCTACCACCAAAAGTGTACCATCTGCACTGCAGAGCCTGGCAAGCTACCTGTCTCATATTTGATATGCCAAAAAACAGTTCCAATTATAGACCTCATTCCCATGACCTGAAAGAATGAGTGGTTTGAGACTCTTCGTGTTCCTGGAACGAGCAGATGCCTTGGGCTACACTAGCACCCACGACAGGACATATAGAGATATTACTGGTGCCCACTTGAGCAAATCCATGAACAACGGGAAGACAAGTGATACAAGTGATTTTATAGACTGTCCCATGGATATTTTAAGTTGATGCATATTATTTTTCCACATCCGGACTTCCCTCTCATCACAACACCACCCAGTAGACCAGACTATCACAGCCCGGCTTGCGCAGCCACTAGCGGCCGCGTGGTTCATCAATAAATACTTTATTTAGAGGTGACTACAACAGTATGCCACCTGCACGGCAAGCCTGGCAAGCTGCTTTTGTAGTATTTGATATGCCAAATACCAGTAACATTTATATTAGGTCATTCCCGTGACCTAATATAATGGTTGAGGCTCTTTATATTCCTGGAGCAAGCGGATGCCTTTGGGTTCTACTAGCATGAGACAGGACATATGGAGATACTACTGGTGCCCACTCTAGCAAATAGATGATTAACGGGAAGATAGTGATAGTGATAGTAACATATTATTTTTCAAGTCCTCTGTTTTCTCAGTATTTCTCTCTATGTTACTGAAAGTGGGTTATTAAAGTCCCAACCCCTTATTACCAAATTAGTCTTCCAAGAGGAAGACTATGCTTCACATATTTCTATTTATTTCTGTTCTTGACTGTAAATTGTATAGTCAATTATACACAACATATAGGTAGATTATTTTATCTTCTTCACCTCACAAAGATATCAGTTGGATCTGTCTCTGCCTTTTAAAGCATTTAGTCCATTTACATTTAATGAAATTACTGAAAGCCCTCAATTTATATTTCCATGTAACTGTATTTTTATGTGTATTATGTACTTTGTTTCTTTTACATTACTGCCTTATGTGATAACTACACATTTTCTGCTATAATGCCTTTTTAAACTTTTTCCATTTATGACTACTTGACTTAGTAGTGCAACATGGATGAGAACTATCAGAACATCTTTAGATTTATTACATGATTTCTTTTTTCAATTAATATTTTATTATACCAGCATGAGATATAAAATTACAAAGATATTCATGTTTGAGTTTTGGTCATACAGCATTCCAGCACCCATCTCTCCACCAGTGCCCATTTCCCACCACCAATGTCCCCGATTCCCTCCCCCCCCCTAGCCTGCCTCTATGGCAGGTTCCTTATCTCTTTTCTCTCTCTCTCTTCCTTCTCTTACATATTGTGGATTGTAATATATACACTTAGAGATTATCATGCGTATATTTTGCCTGTATATAATGATCAGTTCTAGGTTGGTATTAGCACTTTTGACAATTATTAGCACACTGTTCCCTTCTCTGTCTTACCTTAACCTCTGAGCCCCATACATTTGTAGTAATGTATGGGATTCCAACATGACAAGACTTCCTGATCCATGTTTCATGTGACCTTGGATATTGGTATCATAATATGTATGTATATATATATATATATATATGTATTTACATATATGTCATGCAAATAAATGCGGTCATTCTTTTTTTTCTTTTTGGGTCGTACCCGGCAATGCTCAGGGGTTTCTCCTGGCTCTGCACTCAGGAATTACTCCTGGTGGTGCTCGGGGGACCATATGGGATGCCGGGGATCGAACCTGGGCGGCATAGGCCGGCCGCGTGCAAGGCAAACGCCCCACCGCTGGGCTATCGCTCCGGTCCCAGATGCAGTCATTCTATATCTGTCTTTTTCTTTCTGGATAATTTCACTTAACATGATCCTCTCAATGTCCATCCATTTGTAGGCAAATTTCATAGCTTCATTTTTCCTAACAGCTGCATAATATTCCATTGTGTAGATGTACCAAAGTTTATCCAGTCAGTAGTTCTCAGGCACTCTGGTTGTTTTCAGATTCTGGCTATTGTGAATAGTGTTGCTGTGAAAATAAAGGTGCAGATAGTGTTTCTGCTGTGTGTTTTTGCTTTGCAGGGTATATTCCCAGGAGTGGTATGACTAGGTCAAATGTCTAGTCTTTGGAGGAATGTCCTTATTATTTTCCAAAAAGGCTGTACCAGTCTACAAAAATGCGATGAGAGTCCCCTTTTCCCTGCATCCATGCCAGAGCTCGTTGTTCTCGCTCTTTTGGATGTATGCCAGTCTCTGTGGTGTGAGGTGATATCTCATTGTTATTTTGATTTGCATCTCCTGATGATTAGTGATGATGAGCATTTTTATATGCCTTTTGGTCATTTGAATTTCTTCCTTGTCAAAATTTCTGTTCATTTCTTCTCCCCATTTTTTTGATGGGGTTGGCTGTTTTCTTCTTGTAAAATTCTACCAGTGCCTGGTATATCCTTGATATTAATTCCTTATCAGATGGGTATTGGGTGAATATTCTTTCGCATTCTCTGAACTCTCTTTGTATCTTGGTCACTGTTTCTTTTGAGGTGAAGAAGCTTTTAAGTTTCATTTGTCCCATATGTTTATCTTTGCTTCTAGTTGCTTTGTTGGTGGTGTTTTCTTCTTTGAAGATAGACCTCATTTCCATGACCTGAAAGAATGAGTGGTTTGAGACTTTTCGTGTTCCTGGAACGAGCAGATGCCTTGGGCTACACTAGCACATGGCAGGACATATAGAGATGTTACTGGTGCCTACTTGAGCAAATCCATGAACAACGGGAGGACAAGTGATACAAGTGATTTTACAAACTGTCCCATGGATACCCATTTATCTTCAATGTTGTGGAGGATTTTTCCTATGTTTTCTTCAATGTACTTTATGGATTCAGGTCTGATGTTGAGATCTTTAATCCATTTTGATCTGATTTTTACGCATGGTGTTAGACAGAGGTCTAAATTTATATTTTACATTAGTTGCCCAGCTTTCCCTGCAACACTTGTTGAAGAGGCTTTCCTTGCTCCATTTTGCACTTTTTTGCTCCTTTATCAAAGATTAAATGATCTTATGTTAGAGGATGGATGTCAGGATCTCACCTCTATTCCATAGGTCCACAGGTCTGTTTTTATTCCAATACCATGCTGCTTTATAACTACTGCTTTCTACTACAATTTGAAGTTGGGAAGGGTGATGGCTCCCATTTTCTTTTCCCCCAAGGAGTGCTTTAGTTATCGGTGGGGGTTTATTATTCCATACAAATTTCAGGAGTGTTTGGTCAATTTCTTTGAAGAATGTCATCGGTATCCTTATAGGGACTGCATTGAATCTGTATAAAGCTCTAGGGAGTATTACCATTTTGACAATGTGATTCTCTTGATCCATGAACAAGGAATGTGTTTCTATTTCCTCATGTCATCTTTTATTTCTTGAAGCAGTGTCTTGTAGTTTTCTTTGTACAGGTCCTTTACCCACTTGGTTAAGCTGATTCCTAGGTATTTGATTTTCTGTTACAATTGTGAATTTGATTGTTTTCTTAATATTGCTTTCTTCTCTTTTCGTTATTTGTACATAGAAAAGCCAATGATTTTTGAGAATTGATTTTGTACCCTGCCACTCTACTATAGGTTTCTATTGTTTCTAGCATCTTTTTGGTAGAGAGTTTAGGGTTCTCTAGGTATAATATCATGTCATCTGCAAATCACACCTCACTCAAGTGAAAGAAGGAATCCAGAGCTCCGACCTCTGTCACTGTTCCAGAGTCAGGGATGCTGTCTCGCTTGTCAAAGCATGGAAAATCAGATGGGCTGGACATATAATGCGATTTGGAGACGACCACTGGACTAGAGCCATTACTGACTGGATCCCACAGGATGTCAAAAAGATTATCTGGCCGCCCACCTACAAGATGGTCAGACTTCTTCATCAAGACCTTGAACGAACAGTTTGAGGCTCTTCGTATTCCTGAAGCAAGCAGATGCCATTGGGCTACACTGGCATGTGATAAGGTCAAATGGAAATGTTACTGGCGCCTGCTCAAGCAAATCGATGAATAACGGGATATCAGGTTATCTAGTGACTCTTTATTTGGGTTCGCTCTTTCCCTGGCCTTACAAGTCTTGCAAGTGGTTTGTTGATCTTGTTTATTTTTTTTAAAGAACAAGCTCTTGGTTTCATTAATCTTTTGGATTTTTTTTTTTGGTTTCCAGTCATTGATTTCCTCTCTAAGTTTTATTATTTCCTTCTTTCCTACTGGATTGGGCTCCTTTTGTTGGTCTTTTTAAAATATTTTGAGCTGTGAAGTTAGGTTATTTATGTGTGCCCTTTCTTTCTTCCTGATGAATGTTTGCAGAGCTATGAACTTTCCTCTTAACACTGCTTTTGCTGTGTTCCACAAATCCTGATAGTTGGTGTCTTCATTTTCATTTGTTTCCAGGAATTTTTGGATTTCCTCCATGACCCATTGATTGTTCAGCAGTGAGCTGTTCAGTTTCCAGGTGTTTGGTTTGATTCCCTGTTATGTTTAACTTCCATTTTCAGTGCATCATGGTCTGAAAAGATAGTTGGCGCAATTTCTATCTTCATTGTTTTATTGAGGTATTCTTTGTGACTCAGCATGTGGTCTATCTTGGAGAATGTTCCATGTGCACTGGAGAAAAATGTGTATTCAGCTTTTGGGGGATGAAAAGCCCTCTATGTATCAACCAGCTCTCTTTCTTCCATTTCTTCCTTCATGCCAGTATTTCCTTGGTGAGTTTCAGACTTGTCAATCTTTCCATAGTTGATAAAGCAGTGTTGAAATCTCCAACTATTATTGTGCTACTGTTAATGTCCTCTTTGAGGTCTATTAGCAGTTGTTTTAAGTATTTTGCTGGCTCCTTGTTGGGTGCATATATGTTAATAGTATAATTTCTTCCTGATATACACCCCCTTAATTAATAAGAAGTGGCCTTCAGTGTCCCTTCTAACCTTTTCAGCCTGAAGTCTATATTATCTGATACTAGTATTAGATAAAAAGGCCACACCGGCCTTTTTGGAGGATAGTTTGTGTGGAGAATTGTTGAAGCAGAAAGTTTTAAAAGAAAAAAGGAGAAAGTAGAACTTCAGCCCATACTTGAAGTGGTTAATATTTACCAGGCGTGCCTACTGATCTGGGTAATACTATAGGCACTGTACTTATATTAATTCATCTAAATTCTGCCCCACTGTATGATTTAAGTACAACTATTCCCATTGATTTATAGATAGACAAACAGAGGCAGGAGGATTATATGATATATAGGATGACAATATAATAAAATCATCAATTAGAAGGGCTTTGCACTATGCCTTGCATCCCCAAAGCACTTCATAAATGTATTTCCTCTTTTCAATTGTCTCCTTGCTCTTTCTCTCCTACCTACATGTGCATAACAGAAAGTCGATAAATATTTGATGAATGACTAGATTAAGTCTAGCAATATGTGCACAGTCCTATAGGCTCCATTAAGGAATTTGAGCAAATTAATATATTCACTAGTGTCCCTTCATCACCTTCCATTCTGGAGCAAGTGGTAACTGGTGCATCAGAGAAAAAAAAGTTACCTCTCCGTTGACAGATGTGCAGTTTGCACAAGCTTGAGCAGCAATGTCAGCACTAGACACCCAAGATGACAATTAAGAAAAAGAACAACCTACTCCTGAGGAAAGGTGTCCTTAAAAGTGGTGAGAAGCAGAGTAAACAAGCAAACTGATATGAGACAATCAATCATTCAATCACCACTGATAGCTCGCACTGTCCGGGATATTATCTATTGGATGCAGCTGTGGAAAGGTGATCTCAAGACCTGCTTTGGATTCCCAGGTTTGTCTCAGATCCTTTCTGTAGTCTTAAGAAAAATCATTCACCCCCTTTTTGGCTTTCAGTTCCATCAATAACAACTCATCATTATTGAGCACTTACAATGTGCCAGGCATTGTTGAAGTTTTACCCTGCCCCTAGAAGCACTATGAATTATTGCAATGGTACAAATAAGGAAACTTAGTCGCAGGGGTTCAGTACATTGTGGAAGCTGGGACTCAAATCAGTCCAGCTCAGATACAGATTCAGGTGCGTTAACACTAAACTTTATGGTCCCTTGTGCTCTAGAAGGAGAAGCGAAACTACTTACCAAATGAGGGTAGCAAATTTGTTGCTGAATATTTGGAATCAGGTTCAGATTCTTTGCTTTTAAAGGCTCAACGATTTGAAATTGTAATGTGTCAGGTGGAGAATAACTTCCTCAAATGTTACTAACTAAAACATGGTCCTGATGCATTTCACTCTGTTAGATGAAGTGACCTAATATTTCCTTAATGCTATCTTGAAAATTATGAGTCAGGGATTCATTATGACCATACATTGCTCATCTTGAGCTGGCAAGCACCCAGAACAGTTTTATATATTCTCACAAGACTAGACGCTAATGGAGTCAGCCCTCCAACTACCCAGGAGAACACGAAAACTTCAAGACTAGGTACAACACCAGTGCACACCTGCATATCATCAGTGAAGTCATTAAGTGAGCAGACAAGGACAGCCTGCCATCATGTCTGCTTATTGTCAACATGGAAGAGGTACTGACAGTGTTGAGACAGGCTGTCACTGGAGGAAGCTGAGACCGAATCGACACCCAACAGAACGTCCACCCAGATAGAACCTGTTCATCAAGCTGCTACATCAAAACAAAAATGCACGGAGGACTTCATGGGCAGTTCCCCAGGCTGCCTGCGTTCACACAAAGGATCTATATAGTGTAGCTAGTTTTTTTTTCCTGTGGCTATATGATTGAATACAGAACTGCTGAACTGTGTCCAAAATTGAAACATAAGCAGGTGGGGGAGGGGTCTGCATCTACTTTGCCAAGGTATAATTAAAACTTGATACTCTTGTACCCACAGAACAAATAGAAGTCACTAAAAAGCACAGTCAGACTTCTAATGTGAAGATTTTGGAGGAGGCCAAGTGTTACTCTCAGGGGAAGAGCTTCAGTTATGTGGACACATTTTAAAGTAATTATTCCTAAGTAAAATATCAATAATCGTAGAAACACAAATGACTTAGAGTTTATTGAATAGTCATGAGAAGTACAAATTCATATGATCTATATAAAAGTCGGGAAGAGGAGAAATAGAATCCATTTCAATAACTGGGCAAAGTAAGAAAGGAGAAGAGAAAGGTAGTGAGCAATTATATTGCATATGTGTGTGTATGCATGCCCCATCTGCGACTGAAATTAGTTCTGTATTTGCTTGGAGTCCCAGTTGCTTGGGGGATTCATAGTAGATGAGTCTATTCCAGGTGTTTCAGGTCTCATGGAAAACAGTTCCCACCTCCACTGCTTGGAGTAAGACTCTGCCAGTGGTTTGGGAAAACTTTTAAACACAATTGCGCTATCAAGATAAGATGTACAGGGAGTGAGTCAAATGCCTTGGCCGGCCTGGCCTGAGATGATATGATCAGAGGTAGGTCATAAATCTCCAGCTGTGTTAGAGCGTTTGCCACAATGCAGAATGAGCTGGTAGCCCTGTTTGCAACAATATCCCTGCAGGGGTGATGGATGAGCCAGACTGACATCAGAACAGGTGGGAATATTACAAGGAATATTAACAAGAAGCTTGATGAAAGAGCCCAGCAATTAAGTCCATGGGAAAGGCTTAATCCAAGTCAGAAAAGACATTGTAGATAGGAGATAGCTTTATATTTGGCCAATTAAAAAAGGCGGGCCATACTTGATCTGCTACCTCAAAGTCTTCCTATTAAGTCTATGAGATATTGTACTGTATAAATTAAAATTTGGTCTTTGCTTTTTCACAAGTAATTGGGTGACTAGGTGCCTAATTTTCAAAATTCCAGTCAACTGCTGATTGCTTTCAATAACTATATATTAGCACTATTCATGAAGCTGGTATCAACTTAATCTTCTAAATAAGAGTAGGGATTAGTCAGATTGATATGATCTGTTTCATGTCTAGGGAAGGGTTGTCAAGTATGAAGCTAACTGGCACCTGAGGCCATGGTAGATGATATCTTATAACTGCCTGACTCTCCCCTCACAGTCTCCCCTTTTCTCTTTCTCACTCTCCTTTTCTTCCATTCTTCATTTTCCTTCCTTTCTTCCTGTCTTGCTTCACTTTAGTCTCAGTTTATCCAGTCTCCTTTTCTCTCTCCTGCACTGCTGACTTCTGACTGCCTTCATGCCTTCTTTCATGCCTTCTGACTGCCCAATAAAGTGTGGTGGGCATCACTTTGTATATGTGGTATCCACAACGCCCAAGCATTCAGTGATCACAAATCTATTTGTGTAGAGATTCACTGACATGAGAAAGGGTCTGTCTTATGTAGGTCTGATCACCTCCGAGGGCGCCAAGGAAGGATGGGGAGCTTTCTGAATAGATAGACCAGAGAGAAACCTACTTGGAAATGATGTGAAATATTGAAAGAGCAAAATCCCAAGTGGCCCAAGGGAGGAAAAGGCTTAATACACATTCACAGGTCATGTCCAAAGATGCGTGATTTCTTTCTGAAATGAGGAACCTATTCCCACCTCACATCAATCTGAAAATTCATTCCTTGCCAAAAACAAAAACAGAATAGAAGATGTCCATCTTATCTCTTCTATAGCAGGAAAAACACATCACACAGAAGCAGAATAAATCTGATTGATTGGTGTGGATAGTGAGAGAGCCAGTGAGAGTGCTCCAGTTAGAGAACAAAACCAGATGCAAGAGCACTAAGGCACTGCATGACTGAAGTCTTCACAAATAGAAAACTGAGGTCAATTTTTCAGCATAGTGTTGGAAGGAGACAATCCTGTATTGTCAATTGAATAAAATAGTAATATTTATGTAAAGAAGTGGGAGTTTGAATGATAAGATGATAAAGAATTGTGCTGTAGTGTAATAAGGAATCTGATTGTTGAAAATAGCATCTAAACATAGACCAATGTGTGACAAAACAGAAAAAAAGAATACACAGAAGAAACTGGATGAATCAAAAGAAAAGGAATTCAGATTCTAATGAGAACAGTGAGGAATCTCTCCAAGTTCCTCTATGACATGAGACTGGAAACTGAGATTAGAACCCCAATATGGTCACTTGGATTTTTATATTTATAATCATCACTTGATCACTTGACATCCCATTATTAGTCAGTTTGCTCGAGTGGGCGCCAGTAACATTTCGATTTGACCCTATCATGTGCCAGTGTAGCCCAATGGCATCTGCTTGCTTCAGGAGTACGAAGAGCCTCAAACCGTTCATTCAGGGTCTTGACGAAGAAGTCTGACCATCTTGTAGGTGGGCGGCCATGTGATCTTTTGACGGCCTGTGGGATCCAGTCAGTAACGGCTCTAGTTCAGCAGTAGTCTCCAAGTCGCATTATGTCGGGGATGCCGCTGGAGTCCCCAACAGTATCAGGACAGAAGTTCTCTTCTACCTCCGAGGACGCTGAGGGAACGGATGAAAACTCACAAGTCCAGTGCAGTTCCAAAAAGGCTTTTAGTAGTACAAAAGCTCTTCCACAGCAACCCAATATAATGAAAGAACTCTATCTCTGGTCAGAACTTAGACCATACAAAAGAGCCTAAGTCTCCCACCAAAGAGAGAGGATCTCACCCGAGAGGAGTCCTGCCCAAAAGAAGGAAAAAAGGCAAAGGGGCCTCAAGTCAGTCCCCTTATGTTGCAGGACACCTAAAAGCCTAGGCCTCTACATCTACCCTGGATTGCCTCCTGCAGGTCACTTCATAGATAGGGGGATAGTCTGAATGTGGCAGTCTTATCTGACCATGTGTTCTGTACTGGCTGGTATAAATATTCTCTCATGCTACCACAATCATCGTGGGACTAGCTAGATCTTACCAGCATATTTGCCTGGCCACGTTGGATCTCTAAGTAATTAGACCAGAGAGAAATGCTGTTTGCCTCCAAGCAAGCAAGCATGGCTCCCTGATAACTCAAAGGCAACTAAAATACAAAACTACCGTGAAGTAGACGAGACTCTTGTGAAGGCTTGGAG
Organism: Cryptotis parvus; assembly: GCA_021461705.1. Taxonomy (NCBI): domain Eukaryota; kingdom Metazoa; phylum Chordata; class Mammalia; order Eulipotyphla; family Soricidae; genus Cryptotis; species Cryptotis parvus. Next base: position 72,872 of record JAJIBD010008766.1, read on the forward strand.
AAATATTTAACTGATATTAGTATTAGTCTTTGGTACAGAGACATGCCATCTCAGAAACCCCCTTTTCTACCCTATAAAGGCAATTCCAGGCAGATCTTGGCTCAAGATATTAGGTGAGGTGCTGGGAGAAATTACCTGAGGGCATTTGATCCTTCCTGCCAGGGGAAGTTACATTTAGCTTATAGTTTCTCCCAGCTCTGCTAGGAGGCGTTTAATTAGCTCTGGGTCCTTGTAAACAACCAGATGGTCTCCTGAAGTTGCTAAATTTCTATAAAGCTATTTTCCTGTTTTCAGCTCTAGATAGCCCAGCCCAGAATGGGCTGGGCTGGGGAGTTTGGGGGATTCCTAGCTATAAAATAAGCTGCAAGAAGAAAGAATCTCTCTCTTTTCCCCCACTTTTGCCATTTCAGCTTCCCTTGGTGTTTTTCTTCTCCATCCTCTCCATTCTCTGTTGGGCCTCAACACATGGTGGCAGCCATCTTGGCCTACACCTGGCTGGGGCCTAGCTGGGAACCCAGAGTCCGGAGGTTTTCCCTGCTCTTGGATTGTATATTGGATCCTGTGATAGTAAAGCCCTTTTTAAAACTGCATCGGATTCCTGAGTCTTCATCCATTCCCGCTGGCTTCGGAGGTAGAGGGGAACTCGCTTCCCGACACTGTCAGGGATCCTGGCGGTGCTCCCAGACACCCTTATATACATTAAAGCAATCCTATCTGTGACAGGGAGGGTCATGTCAACAAAGAACCCTAAACAGATTGTAGAAGGCGGTGCCACACCCTATTACAGGTATAAACAAAGGTTACAGCCAAGGACTAATCCATTCTACTGAGAGAGAGAGAGAGAGAGAGAGAGAGAGAGAGAGAGAGAAAGAGAGAGAGAGCTGGTATTAAGTAATACATCTTAATTTCATGAGCTTCATGTAATCTAGATGGTACCCACAAGGTCCTTCTTATTTATTATATACACCAGGGTAATTCTGAGTATCTTGATCTCCATATACTGAAAGGGTCACACTCGCCTGCTTGAGAGCAAACTAGTATGATCCTTCCTATAATCCTCCTATAGCTCCTATGTACCCAGAGTGGTAGTCTCCTGGTAAATTCTAACTGTCCCACGCTGGGTGCAGTGGGTATAAAGAGGAGCTGTACCCAATCTAGAAAACATAGAAGTCTTATTAGATGTATAATAAGTCAGAAGTTATTCAGAGTCAAGGTGACTTCTGTAACTGCCACACCAGTGTTTACATAGAAGAGAGATCTCATTAGAATGAATCTTGGCTTAAGAACATGTAAGTAGATTAAGCTGTGAGTGGGTAAAACAGCAAAGCTCCCAGTCTAACTAAACCTGTCAACCAACAGCATTACATGTCCAGCCCATCTGATTTTCGATGCCTTGGCAAACGAGACAGCGTCTCTGACTGATCGTTGATGGAGGCCAACTCCGGATTCCTTCTCTACTCGAGTGGGGAATGATATTCCAAGCATAGCTCTTTCAGTTCCTCTTTGGGAGATCCGAATAGCATTCTCATCCTGCTTTCATAGGGCCCAGGTCTCGGAGGCATATGTTAATGCAGGGAGAATGGTGGAGCCAAAGAGATGTGCTCAGAGACGGAGGTTCTTTGCTCTTTTAGCTATTTCTTCGATGCTCTTGAAGGCATTCCATGCTGCTCTTTTCCTCCTGTAATGTTTGGTGTTATTAGAACAATGTCATCAGTGAAGCAGAGGTGGTGTAGTTGCCAACCGTATATCTTCACTCCCATTTCTTCCCATTCTAATTGTCACATGATGTTATTGAGGGTGGCGTTGAAGAGTTTTGGTGAAATGGTATCACCCTGTTGAACCCCTATTTTGACATCAATGATCACTTCCTTGTAGAATGGTGAGATCCTGGTGGTGAATCCGTAATATAGCTCATGAAAGAACTTGATGTATTTGGTTTGAACGCCCTGTTTGGCTAGGACTTCTATAACTGCTTCGGTCTCCACAGAATTAAAGGCTTTCTTGAAATCAATGAAGGTGAGACCGAGCAGCATCTTGAATTCCCTACAAACCTCAATGAGCTTGGTTACCATGTGGATATGGTTGATTGTGCCGAATCCTTTTTGGAAGCAAGCTTGCTCGCATGGTTTTCCTTCATCTGCCAATCCTATTCAGGATGACTCGAATGTACAGCTTGTAGATGACAGACAACAGGCAGATGGGGGACATAGTTGCCAATGTTGCAGATGTCTCCTTTCTTGAACAGTAGAACTGTCCTGCTGGTTTTCCGTTGAGAGGGCACCTTGCAATCAGGTAGGTAGTGTGTGAAGAGCCGAGCCAGTGTATTGATGAGTACTGATGGCCGATTCTTCAGTTTTTAGGTCTGACTTTGTCAGGGCTGTTTGCTTCTTTACCAACGAAAAGGCATGTTGGGTTTCAGAAGAGAGAATGCTGGGAACAAACGACATATCCAAACTGTGAAATTTGGTACGTGGGCAGGTGGACATGGCTATCAAAGATATCAGAGTAGAAGTTATCGAAAATCTTTTCCATTGTCTTTCTGGAAGATGTGATAGATCCATCAGGACGTCGGAGGGCAGTCATCTTGGTCTTATAGTTGGCGAAGGACAGGCGGCATTACCGAATGCTTTTCCAGCTTTTGCTGCATCGGCCAGTATTTCTACTCTTCTCTCTTTGAGATCTTCCTTTATCACTTCTCTGAACTGCTTTGCTAGCTTGGACATTAGCACTTGGTTGCCTGAGGCTCGCGCCTTGCCACATTTGTGAATGAGCTTGAGAGTTTCTGAAGACAGCCATCCTTTTGTGTCTTTCTCTCTCGGCATTCTTCGCACAATCATGGAGGTGCTAAAACAGTCCGTTGCATTCTTCATCGATGTCGTCAATGATGGTATCTTCCCATGTTGCTGCTATGGTACCAAAGACTTCCCACTTGGTGGTCATTCTGGCAGTTCTTTTCTTAAACTTTGCAGCCTTTTCTCCCAATTACATGAAGTAGAATTTTGCATGAAGGGAGACAGTGGCCTGAAGTAGAATTTTGCATGAAGGAGACAGTGGCCTGATCCTGTTTGGAATTTTGAGACGACAGCAACATCAGTAAAGGCAAAACTGTCGATTGTTTAAGATGTGGTCAATTTCATTATGGAACTGTCCACCAGGAGATTCCCATGTCGAACGTTTCGATTCAGCCTTCAGGAAGGCTTCCCATGTATGGTTTTGGTAGACATGATAAACTCAGATAGTCTCTCACCCTGCTAGTTCCATTCTAGGCCATGGGTCCCAACATGGAGTTTTTCAGCCGATGTTCATGATCCTATCTTGGCATTAAAATCACTGACTATGATCTTGTAGAAGGTGTGATCTTCTTTATAGAACTCCTCCAGTTCCGTTCCATGTAGAATTTCTCAATTTCTTCTTCCTTGTATGTGGATGTTTGTATGTAGACAACGAAGATAGAAATTGCTGGCACTGGGCCACATCTCTTCAAGTGTAATCATCCTATCCGGTTTGTTAGGTATTTAAATGAATCAATGCTTATGGCCATGTTTGTGTTGACAAGGACACCGCCACCACTGATGCCTCTTTCATCGCATGTTCCATGGAACAGTTCTTCTCCAGTGTCAAAAAATGGTGTGATGTGATTGATGCTTTCTCATCTCAATCAGACCAATGATGTTGTACTTGATCTTTCACGCTAGCTCTATCAGGTCCTTGATATATGCTTCTGATGCCAGCATACGTGCATTGAAAGTGCAGACAGTCATTTTAGTCCTTCTTCATTTTGGCAGCCCTAGTTTGGCCCTGAGATTTTACCAACCACTGCTTGTATGTCCTTCTTATTCCTGCCATATTAAGGGTTCTTTCAGGGTCAGGGAAATAAACATTGTTGTTATTGGTTTTGGCATACCAAATATGCATCGGACAGCTTGCCAGGTTCTGCCATGTGGGCAGTATACTCTCAGTAGCTTGCCGGGCTCTCTGAGAGGGGTAGGATGAAGATTCTTGGTAATTTGGAGATAAATCCAACGGGAAGAGCTGGTAGTGGATCCGCATCTCATATAAATCAAATAAGTATGATTTATAATCATACATAACATTATTGTCCAACAGAGCTTCTACTTTTCCCGCACAGTCGAAACACCTGAGAAATTCTTGTTGCTCAGGCCCTGTCTTAGAAAATGAAATCAGATCTTGAAAGGTTGCTTGACCTTAAGTATATAATTTTTTCTAAATTTCCAGGTGAACCAGGATAAAGACTCCCTTTTTTAGAATAAATACTATTTTAGTTTTATCTCACAGAATGGTTCAGACCTCTTAATAGACTTTTTGTTGCTTACATAAGGTACTGAATTGAACAAATCTTTCCAGTGTGGGACCTGGGGTATATCAGCACTATGATGTGTGGAGAGGAACAAAGAACTTTCTGGGCAACAGAAAGGACCTGTAATGAAATCCTATAATAAAGAATTATGTCCATTTGAATACTTTTCCAGGGCCCGAGAGATAGTCCATTGGGTAGAGCATTTGCCTTGCAAGTAACTGACCTGGGTTCTATCCTTGGCATCCCATGTGGTCTCCTGAACACCGCTAGGAGAAATCCTGTGTGCAGAGCTAGGAGTAACCCCTGAGCATTGCCGGTGTGACCCAAAAAGAAAAAATATTGAATACCCTCCCAACATTCCCCCTGCCTTTCATCATGTAATATATATATATTAATATCATGTAGAACTACAGTTTCTTAAGATCCACTGATGAGACATTTACTTCCAAGTGTGGATGTATAGACTAAGTGGATCTGAGAGCAGGCAGATGAAAGGTACCCTACAGCTTCTGAGTGATCGGTTGGGATAATGACTTTGTTGGCCTGACAGAAGGGGAACCCCGGTCCTGCCACCTGCTAGCTCTGTCCTTGACTAAATATCAGTGCACTTAAGTTTCCTCACCTGTAAAATAGAAACAAAACATTGAGTTTTGATGGCTATGTTGAAAAAGCTGTGTGAGCATTGAATGAACATTTACTGACATTGCAAATTGAAAACACTCTAAAATGTTTCCACGTTTCCAATTTCCTGTTAGGCATTACTCTAAGGTGGAAGTAGATATTCCTTCAATGTCTTACCAACTATTCAACAAAATTAAACCCATACTTTTTGTTTCTCACAGAAGCAAGTACTTCTACTCGACTTTCCAATATTTTCCTCTGGTACTATCATTCCTATGGTCGTTTAGTCTCAAAATCACTGTGTCATCTATTATCAACAGTTCATATTTAATCTGAATGTTCCCTTCTTGATTTTTCTCATAAGAATTATTGCATTTATCCTTCAATTTCTATTTCTGAAACGTTCCAGGAGTTTCTTTAAATATGAGCCATTGAATATATAGCCTTATTCATTTTTTTATTCCTTCAAGACTTATCTAACTGAATAGTAGCAAATCAATGTAAAAATATCTTGAGTATGTTATAATTTTCTCCTAGTAGCTTTCCTTTGTTGCTCAAGTAATTATTATGTATTATTACTATTAACATTACTATTTTATAATATTATTTATCATCACAGGTAATACTACCATTTTGCACATTGGTGGAGCTAGCAGTATAAAAAGTATTACCTAGTTTGGTGATTTGATTTATAACATACAAATAGGCATCTAATATGCAAATCTTCAACTCTTATTCTCACACCCATTATTCAAATGACATGGACCCTTTTACACATACTGATGTCTATTTAAAACTCCTGAGCACCACATTTGCAGTGGAGGTTGGGAAATGTAACTTTATGTTTTTGCCTATTTAAGCTGGAAAATGGATAGAAAGGAGACTGAACATTAGAAAACAGCCAGTAGACTCTGCCTCGTGTTAATGAGAGGTTGGAAGGAAAAATGGCTAACTTTATCCCCAAAGAATCAACATTTGCACCCCTATCATAATAAATTATAGACACAGAAACTAAGAGTTCATAGATCAAAATGTAGAGATAATTTTTAATATCTAGCAACTTGGCAGCAGGCCTTACACAAAGGATAAAGGCAAAGTAAATATACATTGGAAAGAATTCCCCTGGAAGGTGTGTGGGTGTGTGGAAATGTAAGGTTGGAACAAAAGAGAGAATTAATCCTATTGAGACTTTTGTAAGGGTAGTCCAGAACACTATAATGGTCAGAGGTGAGATGCTAAGATACCAGACTCTAAGAGCTCAGGAAAGGGATTCAGGAAGATAAAAGAAAACTGGGAAATTGACCAGGGACATGTGGCTTGGGAAGGAAGCATAATCCAATTTAGTAAATAGGTACTTGCATATTAAACATCCTCACTCAACTGGTAGAAATTATTCATGAGCAAACTATTTTTCAAATAAAGGCTATAATAGATCCAAAAGGTAATATTTAATGTGGTTTTTGGATAGTTAGCATGTAATAATTTTCTTCCTGTCCATTGATCTCTTGGGTCATGGATGTTAACAAGAAAACTCAATGTTTGTGATTTCTGCTCATAGTGTTAGGATTGATGGAAAGGAACACATGTAAAAAATATTTCTAATACTTGTGTTTCTTTACCAGAAATGGTTAGTAGGAATTTTCTAAGAAAGACAATCTCCTGTACTTCTGTGGTGAGAGAACATAAATCTAAAGTGTCAATAAAATCATGAGTATTGGATAAGCGAAAAAGCGGAGTGTCAAGAGGAAAGATAGGTTTCTTGCATGAATAACTTCCGAACAATCTGCTGAAGGAGTGATTTTGTATCAAGCTGAAACCCCAAACCAGCATCATTTTAATTTGCCAAGCACCTGTGAAGGAATACAGCTGCAAGGCCATGGGAAAACAATAGCAACTGTGACAGTTCATTAATATAAACCAGCAACTAGATTTATTTGGAAAAGTCATTGATATAGAATTACCCTCGAGGATGCAGTGACATCCCTGAAGCAGGCCAGCAAGCAGCTAACTAAGATTATAGATGTGTGCACATCATTTGAAACCGAACAGTAATTTGGTAACTATTACGATTTATTGTGTATGTCAAACAGAATAACAAATGTGTAAAGAGCCGTGATTGCTTCAGGAAAGTTAGGTTTTGTTGTATTCAGTTGTTTAGCTTTTTGCATGCAAGGTTATTTTGTTCTGGAAAATCAAGATAATGTGTTGCCGCTAAAATGATTACTCGTGTGTGTATATGTGCATAGAAGGAAACTATGAAAGTACACATTCTTGTCTAATGACTCTGAGCCTTACTATAAAGCAAATAAGAAGTTAAAGAAGTTGTTTATTGCAATCAAGTCATCAGAGCCTTATGTCAGTGGTGACTACCGATATTTCCAACATAGGAACTCATAAGCAATCTGGCTTGCATAAAAGGAAAGGTATCAACAGATCTAGATGCAGAGAAATAGATCTGCCACCCACTCACTTTTTATTGCAAACAGTAAAAGGCAACTCTAGAAAATTAGGGGGAAAGCAAGATTCTTCATTCATATACTCACATCTGGGAAAATCTCCCTGAGCAGTAAGACTGTCCATTGAACTTGTTTCCAGTCATGAGGCAGGCAACGTTACCCAACAATGTGGGAGTAAATGAAGAGAATACACTCACCCCTCCAATGTAACTTCTTTAAATGCAAAGGGAACTCAACAATCCTCCAGCTAATTTCCTTAGTTGATTTTCTTAATTCTTTCAACCGCACTAGTTAAAGTCCCCAGTAGTTACAATCATTGGAAACTGATTGACTTGAACTGCCAGTTGTAAAGAGTTAAAGTTCATAACGACTTTGACATCAGAGAACTTGCTGAGTGGGTAGTGGGGGAAAGGGTTTACCTGCAGGATGACACCAGAACAGTATTGCAGCCCCTGGGGCCCAGGCCATCTTTATGAGCTCCCTGGAAAGATGGCTATGGTACATTGATCCTGGTAAGAGACAAGTGCGATGTACAAAGTAAATGGGAATCATCTGCCATAAGAGATATGGAGTTTACAGACCAAGAGTGTGTATATTCCCTGGCCTTTTTATTTTTGCTTCTTTTGGGTCACACCCAGCGATGCTCAGGGGTCACTCCTGATCTTTGCTCAGGAACTACTCCTGGAGGTGCTCGAGGAACCATATGGGATTCGGGGATCGATCCGGGTCGGCCGTGTGCAAGGCAAACGCCCTACCTGCTGTGCTATTGCTCCGGCTCATCTCTGGCCTTTAGCATATTTTCTTCTTTCTCTAGTCTCTAAAGCTCTTTTTGTTCTTATTCTGAAAAAGATTAAACAATCTCAGAGGGGGAGATCTCACTTTAAACAAACATTAGAATTTGGGAAGGATATTCATTAAGTTGTGTGTTACTGAAGAGTGGCTTTCTTAAAATCTCAGGAAGATCAATTCAAGTGTCTGTGCTCCATATTATGAGTTTAGCACTACTTTGATCCCCTTTTCAATTCTCTGATTGTAAAATATTCTTGAGTTTTGGAGTTACAAGGCCCTGGATACAATGGGGAAAATTTCCTGGTTCTCATCTTCTCAAACGGTGCTGTTAAAGAACATCACTTTCCAGCACCAGAATTTTATTTTTTTCTGCTTACTCCTGGCTCTGCACTCAGGAATTACTCCTAGCTGTGCTGTAGGGACCATGTGGGATGCTGGGGATCGAACCCAGATTGGCGCATGCAAGGCAAATGCCTTATTCACTGTACTATTGCTCTGAACCCCAGAATTTTTTTGGTTGTTTGGTTTTCACATCATGATTGAAAAGCATTCTAAAAATGTAGAGGGGTTATAAAATTTTCCTGGTTACCCTAGAATAGCAGTGTTAAAATGTTTACAACGAAGGCAGATAACCTAATAAGTAAACGAAAGAGGTTGCATTTCTTGTAAGACTATAGTCACCATCTTGACTTGGATATTTAAAACAGCTGGATAGGTCACTGATGTGTTGTAGCAGAGGCCCTGGGTTTGCACTCATTCAATTATGTACGATTTGTGGGGAACAAATCTGTGTCTGGTTCATGTGATGAAGTCCTGGACAAGTTCCTGCTTGGAGTTTTCACTAGCAAGTATTTTGAGCACAGAAAACAGAACTTGAGACCAGAAAACCAATATTGGTTTAAACACAGAGTCTATTTAAAATTTGCAGTTACATAAATTAGTTGGCAAGGTTTCAAATCTAGGACTTTCATGTAAAAATTAGATTCCCAAGCCTGGGTTATAGTTCACACACTTGCCTTATACTTATAAGTCTTGAATTTGACCCCTAGTGCAACCCTACCTCAACTCCAGCACAGACAGGTGTGACCCTAGTAGCCTCTAAGCACCAGTGAATGTGACCCCAGGCCCCCAGACTCACCAGGTGTATGGCCACCTTTATAATATTAAAAGGAGAGAATACCTAAATTTTGTTTATTTTCTTCTTTAAAAATTAAAGAGGCAGTACCCCTTCAGACATAAAGGACGTGATCCGTGAGTCCTTAGTTCTTTATTGAACTACCATGGTGGTGGGTGGAAAGGTGGGGACTGGAACACCTGAGATATGGCCCAGTTTATCACCATTAGCTTTTCTAATTGACTCTCCATGTCCCTAACCTCACATGCCTCCTGAGAAGGCTATTCATGAAGTTGACTAAATGTATGTTTCGGAAGGGTGGCTCTTTGAAAATCTCAGAATTGAGATTTATTTCACACTGTGTTCCAAGAGCAGGGATCATCTGTAAGATTTATTTCAAATCTGTATTTTTTAAATTAATTAATTTTATTGAAACACCATGAGTTTGAAAGCTGTTTATAATTTGGCTTCAGTCATACGGTATTCCAACACTCCACCCTCCACCAGTGCACATTTTCCAACACCAATGACAGACCACCTTCTTCTTCTTCTTCTTCTTCTTCTTCTTCTTCTTCTTCTTCTTCTTCTTTCTTCTTCTTCTTCTTCTTCTTCTTCTTCTTCTTCTTCTTCTTCTTCTTCTTCTTCTTCTTCTTCTTCTTCTTCTTCTTCTTCTTCTTCTTCTTCTTCTCCTTCTCCTTCTCCTCCTCCTCCTCCTCCTTCTCCTTCTTCTTCTTCTTCTCCTTCTTCTTCTTCTTCTCTCCTTCTTCTTCTCCTCCTCCTCCTCCCTCCTCCTTCTCCTTCTCCTTCTCCTCCTTCTTCTCCTCCTTCTCCTTCTTCTCCTTCTCCTTCTTCTCCTTCTCCTCCTTCTCCTTCTCCTTCCTCCTTCCTCCTTCTTTCTCCTTCTCCTTCTCCTTCTCCTTCTCCTCCTCCTTTCTCCTTCTCCTTCTCCTTCTTTCCTCCTTCTCCTTCCTCCTTCTCCTCCTCCTCCTCCTCCTCCTTCCTCCTTCCTCCTTCCCCCTCCTCCCTTCTCCTTCCTCCTCCTCCTCCTTCTTCTTCTTCTCCTCCTCTCCCCCCCCCCCCCCCCCCCCCCTCCTCCTCCTCCTCCTCCTTTCTCCTCCTCCTCCTCTTCTTCTTCTTCTTCTCTTCCTTTCTTCTTCTTCCTCTTCCTCTTCTTCTTCCTCTTCCCTTCCCCCCCCCTCCCCTTCCCCCCCTCCTCCTTCTCCTCCTTCTCCTTCTCTCTTCCTCCTTCTCCTCCTCCTCCTCCTCCTCCTCCTTTGTCGTCGTCATCTTCATTGTTGTCTTTGTCATCGTCGTCATCATCTTCGCTCTTCTTTGTCATCTTCGTCATCTTCATGTTCTTTGTTATCTTCGTCATCTTCGTCTTCTCATTCTCCTCCTCCTCCTCCTCCTCCTCTCCTCCTTCTTCTCCTTCTCCTTCTTCATCTCCTCCTCCTTCTTATTCTTCATTTCTTTCTTCTCTTTTTCCTCCTACTCCTCATCTTCCTTCTCCTTTTCTTCTCTTTCTCTTCTTCCTCTTCCTCTTCTTCCTCTTCCTCTTATCCTCCTCCTCCCCCTTTCTCCTTCGCTCACTCTCTCTGTCTCTCTTCCCATTTGCACATTATGGTTTGCAATACAGACACTGAAGGCTTATCACGTATATTCTTTTACCTACTTTAAATATTCAGTTCTAGTCTAGCATTACCATTTCTAACTACTATTGTCAAACTGGTCCCTTCTCTATCTCACCTATCCTCTTCCCTACACACACTTGGGGTAGGTTCTAGCCATTGACAAGTCCTCCTGGCCCCTGTTTTTCCTGGCCTTGGATATTAGTCTTGTACTATCAAATCTGTCTTTCAAGGGCATAGTACCCTAAGCAAAACCAGCTACAAAATTACAGGCCCCAGTAAAAAATGGAAATGTGGATCCCCTCCTTTAAAATGATTTGAAATTTCAAGATGATGACAGCCGTGCATTAAACTAAATGTGGAGCCAATACCATCATTTTGGGGCCCTATGAGACTACTTGTTGCCAGCCTAACACATAAGGATAACTTTGAATTAGAGGGCTAACTTTGATTTCACCCTAACAACTCCAGAAATATATTGAGTATTGAGTGCTTTTATTGATAATGAAAATATTTGAAAAAAATTAGTAAAAGAGAAAAGTAAATACTGAAAGGACTAATAGCTAGAATGGTTTTCAGTTAGCAAGTAAGATTTTTTTTAGTAAAAATTTATTAAGAGAATTCAAATAAAAGTAGATATGTCTTAAAGACTTTCTTTGCTTGTTCATAGAAAAACTGAAATTAATTTTGCTGAAAAGATTACTGGGGGTTTATGTGTATGATTCAGTGGTAGACTATTGAGGCCCTGGTTCAATCTCTATTACCAGCACAATATTTTAAATAAAGCAAATAATTTTAAAATTTTAAAGTGATATATGTGTGTATATATATGCATATGTATACACACATATATAGCAAAAATATAGTAGTATAAAACATATACGTGAAAACCTAAATTTTCTCTTTCAGAACTTGCTAAGCACATCTGAGTAGCTCCTTACATGTTCTTGTTTCAGGTTAACTTTACATACACTTAAATTTTTTCATGTGTATTTGTTCAACACAAATGGAACCATGCCCTAACACCTGAGCTTTTTACAATAATTTTCATGTAATTTAGATATTACTTTTATTATTGATATATCAGAATTATCCTAATTTCTTAAACTACTGTGTACTTGTCCATGGATCCATAAACAGACCTTACCAAACCCTCAAAGATGAACCATTCATTGTTTTATAATTTTTATTATACTTACCCTCTGTTAAATTAAATATGTTTTTCGCCTGGTGTATTGTTTACCTAAATATTTGCATGTTTCTCTTCTCCCTTAGTTTTGATTCTTGTTCACATGTCACTTTCTAAGAGCCAAACTTTATTTCAAAGGACATCTTACTATCTGACATTTAATGATGGTATTTACATATTTGTTGATACATGAGGATTGAGAGCAAGATTTCCTCTGCCCCATTCACAGACACACCCCTCATAAAGCCACCTGTGCTGTAGGACAATGGGGAATCCGGAAATATTGATTAATGAGTACAGATTTTAAACGATGAGCACAACTCTTAGACATACATTCCTCCTGAAAGAGAGACACATGGGAATACAGTCAGAAGCATTGTGGATTTTGGGGAGAACCATCAGGCTCTCCCCAAAGTTGTACAAATTTTTATTCATGCTCCCATTTTTCTTATCTCTTACTCTGGACAACAGCTTTTTAAATAAATTCTTTTTAATCTCCAGCACGTTTTTTCACTTGCATTATTTTATGTATGGTATATATACAAGCACAATGCTGTTGCATGTTGTTGTTCAGAATGTGTAAGTATGAAGTTTTGGAGGAAGGGAAGAATGGAGAACAGAAAAAGTCAGGTACTAGGTTAAGCTTCCTAGCTATCGAAGTTCTCCACCAACTACTGCATGAGCCAATTGTGTGATGGATGATTGTCCCATCCTCAATATGTCAATATTCTATTTCTTCTTTTGGGGAATAAGGTAGTGATGTTGATGGTGGCCTGGTCAGACCATACAAGCCAATGTTCAGTACTTACACCTGATTCTGGACTTAGGTATCATTCCTATGATACCTAACTGTGTGGGGACTCTAACTATGTGGGGGACCATATGTGGTGCTATGGGTTGAATGGCTTGAACTGGGGTCACCTACATACAAAAGCAAGCACGTTAACCCCTGAACTGTTGCTCCAGACTCTTCCTTCTTCATCCAAGGATATATTCAGAGACCTGCCCCCCTTAACCCACATGCCCAATAGGAATGAACTATCCCTCCTCAGGGCTCCCATGGTACATTGCCTGGAGTCTGTCACTTTCTATTTTGACTTTTCCTACCTTTCCTCCCCTTCCTGCACTGACAAAGGCATGCCTGACCTTTCCACAAGACCGTCTAGTCCTTGTATGTGGGTAGAATCCCCTATTTGTGAGTTCTCCACAGTTAAATTTGCCTTCCAGTGGGAGCATACCTCTGGCATTTCCAGACCATAAGGACCTTCTCCCTGTAGAGAGTTCAGCTGATTAATCAGCCCTCAAGCTCTTGACCCACTCCCCCCAGCCAGCTCTGTCCAGCCTGACTCTTGAAGGCTCAAAGCAAGTTCTGAGATAAGCAGAACAAAACCAGTAGCAGGTCAGGCACCTTGTCACCCCCTCCAGTCTCTCAGGCAAGCAAGCAGAGACATTTTTCAGCCCACCTGGGGTGGGGAGGTGGGGGTTGGCTAATACTTTATCTATGTCATCCATATCTCCTCAGAGTAGGGGAAAACAAAGCCACAGTGCTGTATCAGGGCTTGTAATTCCTTACATCTCTCTTATCACTGAAGATTACCCAGTCCTACCAGGGCTTTCGGGATCTGTGTGGAGGATAACAGGACCCTTCTGGTAGCAAGTGGCCTTATCACCCTCCCCAGCACTTGAAGGGTTGGGGGGCAGTTTTCATTTCCTCCCTGGTATTTATTTGTTTCTAATATGCCTTCAGTTTCTAAAAGGTTTGGTTTTCTAATATGGTTTAATTGTCTCGATGACACTCTTGGTTTAATTTCTTTTCCGCATTCATGTCAAAAGCAAGTAAGTTATAATTGTTGTGATTTAGTCAGTGTTCCCTATGTTTAAGCTCCCTACACAGCCTCTCCCATGTTATCTTGCAACTCCCTATGAGAACTACACGCTGTTTTGTGAATGAGGACACTGAGGCTCAGAGGGAAATTCTTCCTCTAGAGTTACAGAGCTTCTTGAGTCAGGACATGATGTTTGCAGCCAGGGCTGTTATAAATTCTGATGACAAAGGGACCTTGTTCTAGGTAAGAGGTGGTAGTGGATAGTGGTGTGTTCTGGAACCTGGATCCCTTGATTTGAATATTTCTTTTTTGTTTTTGTTCCTGGGCCACACCCAGCTGTGCCTGTTGGGCTGATGTGCCTGATATACTTAAGGATCATTTTGGTGGGCTCTGAGAATCATAGGTGGTGCTGGGGGTCAGTCACGCTTGGGCTGGTCATGTGCAAGGCAAATGCCTTCCCCTCTGTACTAGTTCATTGATCCTTCAGTTTGAACCTTCACACTTCTTACTTGTTATGACTTGGGGAAAGTTGCCTAATCCCTCTGAGTTTCAGTCCTCATATAAAAAATAAAATAAATAGGAATATCAATTTTATGGAGTTATAAAAGATAAACCTGCCCCCTCGAGGTGTTGCAGGTGTGGCTGCGGTGCCCGACATGCGTTGGCAGGTGGCAGATAGGAGACAGGCTTGTCTACACCCAGGGCTCTGCCTTTCAAAAGAAGAAATATGCACAAAAAATATGTTCTGGAATTGATACATATTATATCACATACAGCATTTTCAAAGACTGCCTGGCCTAAATAATAAATAATAATTTTCTACACCCAGGGCTCTGCCCTGTGGGCCCCTGGATGGTTGATGGTCTGACATAGAAAAAGACTGGGCCCCCTAGGATGAACCCAGAGCCACGGCAGAGCCTGGCAAGCTACCTATGGTGTATTTGATATTCCAAAAACAGTAACAATATTGGACCTCATTCCCAGCAAAATGAAATGTTACTGGCGGCCACGCGAGCAAATTGATGAACAATGGGAAAACAAGTGGAACAAGTGATAAAAGATAAAATGTGTGTGTACTTGTATTCATTCTACTCTACTAACAATTGTTAGTAATTTTATTTTCATTATAACTGCTTCCTTACTGAAAACAAGGAAAAGCGGAGTTGAAGCAATTACCCAGATGATTAAAATAATTCAACATACTGAGTCCAGAGAGATAGTGCAGCAGGTAGGGTGCTTGTCTTGCATGCAGCCTCTCTGGGCTCAATCCCTGGAATAATATATGGTCCCTTGAGCACTGCCTGGAGGGATCTCAGAGCCCTGATGCAGGAATAAGCCCTGAGCACTGCCAGAGGAGGTTCCTAAACTGGAAAAACAAAATCTTAAAAAAAGATGACAAAGAGAACAATGTTTGCTTGTTTGTTTTATTTGGGCTTTATGTCCTTCCTTTTTCTTTGTTGGAGATACAATCCTGTCCTTTTTATGATACCTGTCTGGAATGCTCTTTATATATTGAACAGATTTTATTATACTGTGCTCCCCTGGTGAAATGTATTTAGTCATTCATCCCCTTGTCCCCTTTGTAGCCCTCTTGCTCCATAGTACACCTATGTACTAACATACTCTTGCTTTCTGCAGACACCTGGATTTAGGTTATTCCACTCTAGCAGGTGTGTTTGTGTTTGTGTATGAGTGTGTGCACATGTGTGTGTGTGTGTGCTTGCTCACTCTTGTGTTCACTGCCCTACGTGATAGGAATCAATTCCTTGTTATCACAGGTGTGGTGGGTTTGCCTTTCATGAAGTTAAATATTTGTCTACCTTGCAAACTCCTACACTCTTAGGGTTGGGAGTGATTGTAAAAGTCATCTAGTCAACCACCCTTGTGATGTTTGAATCATTTCTTACAATGTCCTTAGCTGGGTGGCAGATGGGAGGCCTATCTTTGAATGTTGCCAAAGACAAGAAGTTCACTTGCTCC